>JAESUZ010000696.1:0-27566 GCA_017311185.1 Proteles cristata cristata | reverse complement strand
TGTGACAATACAAGTTGAATATGTTTCGGAGTTAACAAGTTTGGTATATTTAATATTCTTAATATGATACAATAATATTTGGTATCATTCTAATTATTATTTTTATTTTCTCACTTTCTGAACTTCTACTTTACAAGTTACACTAACCCCTCTTTTACTACGTTCTTTAGACAGCATTAAATACACTCTGTCCTCATAGCAAACGTGGCTGAGAATGAGTAATATAAGGGTTTGGTGTTTTTGCACCAAAATTGTAAACTCATAGCACATATATGCCCCTAGTCCTATAAAAAAGATGTGGTCTGTGTACACTATGAGATTTTGCTAAACAAAAAAAAAGAATGGAATCTTGCCATTTGTGACAACATGGACAGACCATGAGCATTTTATATAATGTGAAATAAGTCAGACAGAAAATAACAAATACTGCGTGATTTCATTTGTATGCGAAATCCAAAAAACAAAAGTCACGCACCAACCAAACAAAAGCAGAACCGATCCATGAATTCAGAGAACAATCTGGTGGTTGCCACAGGGGAAGGAGATGGAGGGAAGGGCAAAAGGGCTGAATGGGAGTGGAAGATACAGGCTTCTATTCACAGAATGATGGGTTGCACAGGGAATATAGTCATTGGTACTGTAATAGTGGTGTATGGAAACAGAGGGTGGCTGCACTTAGAACTTAGCGTTGTATATAGACTTGTCAAATCTCTATGTCATACACCAGAAACCACTGTAACATTGAGCATCAACTATACTGCAGTAAAACAACAACTACACACACACACATGAGTGCACACACAAAACAACTCAATCCTAGAAGTTTTCATTTGTCTCAATTCTCTTTTTCCAAGAGAAAAGTGGAGTTCTTGAAATTTCAAAGTGGTTCTGGCATTCAAAGCAACCTAAAAGAGGCAGAGCATAGAATGTACTTCATATAGCTCAGGAAGGATGCAGAATGATAGGAATTCTTTTTTCCCAAAAGGTAACATTTTAAGACCATTTAGCCTAAATATTATTTTTGAATTGACAAATTTGGTACTATAGGTACCAACAAAGGTTCATGCAACAGACAAAAACATTCGTTTAATAGCACATGATCTGAAAATGAATCTGAATTGTGTATTCCATTGAAAATGTACAGAAATCAGGACACTGGGTGACACATTCGGTTAAGTGTCCAACTCTTCATTGGTGCTTAGGTCATTACCTTAAGGTTCGTGAGATCAAGCCCTGCATCCGGCTCTGTGCTGACAGTGTGGAGCCTGCTTGGGATTCTCTCTCTCTCTCTCTCTCAAAATAAAATAAAAAAACTAAAAAAAAGTAAAAAGTAGATTTAAATACTGTCACATTTGATGGAAAAGAGCACTACTTTATACGAATCTTTGAACTAAACAATTATTACACAATTTTGAAATTATTTTCTTTGTAATTGAAGAGAGTGATAGAATGCGTTAAACAGGTGTTTTGAATTCTATGCAAATATGAAGCTACTTTCAGTTTCATGTATTATGTATTATCATATTGCAAGAAATGTCAGATGAAACATTAAAATATTGTACACATTTATATCTAAATTTTTTTAATTTAATGTTTATTTATTTTTGAGAGAGAGAGAGAGACCGAGCATGAGTAGGGTAGGGGCAGAGAGAGAGGGAGACCCAGAATCTCAAGCAGGCTGCAGGATCTGAGCTGTCAGCGCAGAGCCTGAGGTGGGGCTTGAACTCATAAGCTGTGAGTTCATGACCTGAGCTGAAGTTGGATGCTCAACTGACTGAGCCACCCAGGCACCCCTCTAAAATTAAATTCACGGGAACCTGGATGGCTCATTTGGTTGAGCATCTGACTCTTGATCTTGGCTCAGGTCATGATCTCACAATTCGTGAGTTCAAGCCTCATATCAGGTTCCATGACGACAGTGTGGAACCTGCTTGACCCTCTCCCTCTCTCTCTGTCCCTCCTCTGCTTGCTCTCTCTCTCAAAATAAATAAATATTTTTAAAAATTTTAATTAAATTCATTTTTACACAAAACTGATTTGTGTGAAGAGTTAAATCATTTTAAAAAATGGTTCTATAAGCATCATCAGGTCTAGACATATTAACATTTATATTTCAAAATGATACATCAGACATGCATCATGTCATAAACTATAAAATATTCCTCAAAGTCCAATTAACAGTTGCAACAGCAA
Organism: Proteles cristata cristata; assembly: GCA_017311185.1. Classification (NCBI taxonomy): domain Eukaryota; kingdom Metazoa; phylum Chordata; class Mammalia; order Carnivora; family Hyaenidae; genus Proteles; species Proteles cristata. The sequence goes on along the minus strand of JAESUZ010000696.1, from coordinate 25,373 downwards.
AAAATAATCCCTATCAGAATTAAAAATATTCAAATGACATTTGTGGTCTTGTATTTGCCAAAGACTGATGTCCTTTTCAATTTTAAATGGAAATTGAATTTGCTTAAAGTACAAATTTTGATGCCCTGATACATTAAATTGCAGAAAAGCAATCCAGAAATCGTATAACCAGTCAAAATGTCACATTAATTAAGTATTATCATCTATTATATGTACTTATTTATTGCATTTATAAAATTATAGCACACAAATATGATTTTTGCTAATACTTCTTTGTCTTTGTTTATGGCAGCCCTGTGGGTCCTCGAACACAAGCCTAGCTGGCCACCGGAGCCACGAGATCAAGGGGTATATAGCCCGGATGACAGCCATAAAAGCCGAGGCTCCAGACAAGTCCCAGGTTCTTTCCAGGGAGACTCCAGGGATCTGGAGCTGGGCAGAGAGAGAAGGGGAAGATAGTGTAAACACTGGTGGCCTTGATTTCCAGGGAAGAATGCAGTTAGCCTCTAGATGTGTTCTATATTAGCTTAACCTTTGGGCAGAGACTTTTAAGATATCAAAATAGGCTTCTTTGAGGGTAAATTTGGCAGGTGGGCTCCCTCTGTGCTAAGCCCTGAGATTATTTTCCTTGTTTACTGTTGTCTTGTGGGTCTCCTGCAAGACCTGCTGGCTTCCAGATCAGTGTGTAGGGTTTTTTTTTTGGAGGGGGTGGTCCTCAGGTAGAAGTCTTACAAATTGGGGCACTAGATGATGGATTCAAGCCCTTCATTCTTCAGGGAAAAGCAGGAAGTTACAAGTTTCCTCCCATTGTATACTATTGTATTGAGGGTGAAGTTTACGGCAAGAATGTGTCCCTGGTTCGTGCACCTGTTTCAGTCTGTGTATTTCCTCCTTAATCCCATGTGTAGGAGTCCTTCAGCTCATTTCTGGGTTTCTTGCAGTTGGAGTTGCCCCATGTGTAGCTGTAGATTTGGGGTGTCCGTGGTTAGAAGGTGAGTTCAGGAGCCTCTGACACCACTGTCTTGGATCAGAACTTCTTTTGCTTTGCATTCTTAAGGTAGAAGTTTGGATCGTTGATATTAAATGTTTTTTCTTTTTTTTTTATTTGAGCATACATGACACACAATGTTATACTATATCAGGCGTACAACATAGTGATTCAACAAGTTTATACATTATGCTGTGCTCATAACCGTCACCATACAATGCTATTATAGTATCACTGACTATAGTCTTTGTGCTGTAAAAATATTAAATAAATAATTAAATAAATAATTCCTGTTTCTGAATACAGGAATTAAAGGCTATTAATTTCCTCCTAAGTATTGTTTAACAACATCTCACAAATTTTTATGTGCTGTGCTTTTCTCATCATTTAATTATATCTAGTACTATCTATCTAATATTCTCTTACCATTATTACAATTTATTATTTTATATATAAGTTGTATATAAGGGTATTGCTTCACATTTGGGGATTTTCTGAATAATTTATTGTAACTGCTTCTAACTTAATTATTTTGTTGTTGAAAAACAATTTCTGTCTGCTTTCCACACTTTTAAGTCTACTCAGGCCTGTTTTACAGCACAGGGAATTGTTCATCTTGGTGAATGTTCCATGCACTCTATACCAGGATACACATTTTTCCACCTGTTCTTTCAGGTTGATTGGTAATGTTGCTTACGTCTTCTCTTCCTTAATGGTTTTCATCTTGTTCTATCATGAGCTGAAAGAAGTGTGTTAGAAATTTGACCGCTTTTATGGCAATTGGCAAATGCTATACACCAGAATTTTATTTTTCTGGAGAGCTGGTGGTCAGGCGTTCACAAGCACAGTAATGGGGCAATGTAGGCTGCAATTGTTTTGTAATCATTCTCTTTTTGCTTTTTCTACCACTGCTTCTTATTGGTGGCCCTAGGTCCTCTGACTATCACATATAGTGACTCAAAATGAAGCATAAAGCTGTCTAAATCATATACTTTTGGTCAGTCTTCCCTTAGATTCAGGCACCTCAGGCCAAGGAAAGTGAAAATTGCTGAGAGAGGACACTCTTATTCAGGCCTTGTGCCCAGAAAAGACACCAGGGACAGCCAGGCGTTAATTAGACCAAACCAAAGGGCCCATAGTCTAGGATATTATGCCACTGCTATCAATGAGTTTTATCATCTCAGGAGAGGAAGTAGGAAGAGCATAGCAGGCACAGTATTATAAGAAATTTGTTTGGGTGACTCAGTGCAATAAGGGCCCAACTCTTGGTTTCTGCTCAGGTCATGACCTCATGGTTCATGAGTTCGAGCCCCGCATCAGGCTCTGTGCTGACAATGCAGAGCCTGCTTGGGATTTTTTCTATCTCACAATCTCTCTGCCCCTCCCCTACTCACTCTCTCTCTCAGAATAAATAAATAAACTTAAAAATAAAAGAGTGTCTCCAAAGCATCGTATGTTTTAGCAGGATGGTGATGATCCTGGAGCTCCAGTGAGCTCAGATGATTTGTTCATATAATTGAACACAATAATCAGTTACAGAAAAAAAAAAAAAAACAAATTCAATCATACTGATACATGATAGGAAGATATTTGATAAACTCTTAAGTATATTCTAATTTTCAATTAAGAAATATCTTGGGGCGCCTGGGTGGCTTAGTCGGTTAAGCGTCCGACTTTCGCTTGGGTCATGATCTCGCGGTTTGTGGGTTCGAGCCCCGCGTCGGGCTCTGTGCTGACTGCCAGCACAGAGCTTGGAGCCTGTTTCAGTCTGTGACTCCCTCTCTCTCTGACCCTCCCCTGCTCACGCTGTCTCTCTCTCTCCTAGAAATAAATAAAACATTAAAAAAAATAAAAAAAAAGAAATATCTTAGTATACTAGGAATAGAAAGAGTTAGAATTCAAATAGCTTTTTAAATGGACTCATTTATGAAAATAAAGAGAAAGTAATCTTGATGATAACACTGGAACTGTATCAGGCAAAAAATCATATCTCAAATATGATTATACAAGGAGAGAAAGTTACTAAGAGAACCAAGAAATAAGTTAATACACAAAATGAGAAAAAGTTGATATATGAAATAAATTAGTCCCCAAACTAAAGAAGAATAGTGTCCATGGAAGCAGGGACTTGGAAGCTGGGAGCCTTCTCCACTGCCCAGTGCCTGCAGAGGCAGAGCGTGGGCTTGCTCCAAGCACATCAGCCCTTTCCCTTCCTCTTTCCCCCCATAGCTCATAATATCTATTCTAGAAAATGTATTGAACTAGAACCGATATTTCACACGTATCTCTAGAAGATAGTGTTAATATATTCATATGAAAGCTTAAATCTTAGATGGCCACCTGACTTTTCTTCTCATTCTTAGAAAGTGCATCCTCAAAAATGGGTGGTGGGCATTGAGGAGGGTACTTGTTGGGATGAGCATAGGGTGTTGGATGTAAGTGATGAATCACGGGAATCTACCCCCCGAAACGAAGAGCTCACTGGATATACACTGTAGGTTTCTAGGTTACAAACACGGGGGAGAAGCTCCTTGGACTAGACTCCTGCATCCAATGACAAGCCCCATGAGACACCGCCCCCTACAGTGCTCTCTGGTTGGGCAGCTGCGGCCAGACCCACCCAACCCCTCACTGATTTGCATGTTTTCCCCAGAGAAACCATATTTCTGTTCTTCAGAAGCCCTGTAAATAGGCTGCTCAGTGATCCGGGGCAAAAAAGAGCCTCAGGCAGGCCCTGCATTGAACATGGGTGTCCTGACTCAGCTCCTCTGCCTCCTGCTATCCTGCCTCCCCGGTGAGGAGGGCGGGCAGGGGACATCCCCGAGATGGTGGCAGTTTCCTCCTTACTGTGGGGTCTCCCCAGAGTCCCGTGGATCTCTGACCCGGGATCTCCCTGCCCCTTGAGACTCAGGTGCTCTCAGGATAGGGGACCAGGACAGTCAGAACCTTCTGGGAGGAAATGGAGTGGGATCTAGTAAATGATGGTGACTTTGTGCCTTGCTTCCTTCCCAGCTGCCAGTGGCGCCGCTCAGCTGACTCAGTCCCCGGCCTATCTCTCTGTGTCCCTGAGAGACAGCGTGTCCATCAGCTGCAGGGCCAGCGAGAGCATTAGTGACTACTTAAGCTGGTATCAGCAGAAACCGGGCCAGCCTCCCAAGCTTATCATCTATGATGCTGATAACCTAAAGTCTGGTGTCCCAGACAGGTTCTCTGCATTTCAGTCTGACAAAGAATTCATCCTCAAAATCAGCACAGTACAGGCTGAGGACTCCGCCAGTTACTTCTGCCAGCAGGATTATGCACTTCCTCCCACGGTGCTGCAGCCTCGAGCAAAAACCTTCCCCCCACCGGGCTGCTTGTTCAGGGGTTCCAGCAGCTGCACTGTGCCCTGAGGTCTGTTCATCAGAGCAGGGTGTGCTTTGGAGAAGGGCTTGCAGGGCCCTTCAAGGCCGAGGGCCTGCAAGGGACTGTGTCCTTCCAAAGCTTCCTTTCTTGACAATCCAAAGCCTCAAACCTTCAATCAATCTAATATTGAGATCTCCAGGTGAAACCTGCGAAAGAATTTGTCCACAGCCTAGTCTTTGCATCCCATCTCTGAGATACACTCTGAGAACTAGGCAAAAAAAGAGGAGCTCATATCCAAGAAAATACTAGTACTGCTCCTGCTACTACTGATAATAATAAACAGCAACAACGACACAGTCTATTGCCATCTGCTGACGTTTGAAGACCTGCTGTGTGTTCAGTGGTGCACTGATTACTCGTCTACAGTAATCAGTTGCACAATAATCCTTAGAGATGAGAGGTTCTCAGAGTTCAGGTTGTTCAAGGTACCAGTGCTTGCAGGGAAGAAGATGGGAAAATCATCTGATCCTGAGCTCATAATGTCAACTCACTGATGAACTCATTCATTTAAAAAATAAAGTGCCTTTACTGTTATAATGTGAATTTAAAGTGTACACCTGGGTGAACATGAGCAGGTACATCCCCCCCCTCACCACGACTCAGATCCAGACAGACACACCCTCTCCAGCATCACACTTTTCCCTCATGCTCCTTCCAATCAATGCCATGCTCCATCCCTACCACCAGAGGCCACCTCCACCTTTCTAATTTCTTCACCATGTAGCCCAGACTTTCTCTATTCTTGTATTTCATGTAAATGGAACCATAAACTATGTACTTTTTGATGTCTTGCCTGGTTGGCTCAACATGTTCCTTGAACTTCCTCTATGTTGATAGTGTGGCAGTAACTTGCTCCTTTTCACTGCAGAATAGTTTTTTGTTACAAGAGAATGTCACAATATCTTCATTTTTCAGTTAATGAATAGGTTCAGATTTGAACATGTTATCATTACAGTTCTTAAGAACATGCTTTCAAAGTCTTTGGTGAAGCTATGCCCTCACTTCCCATGAGTGTGTTCCGAGGCATAAAAGCGCTGAGTCACAGAGCCAGCCTCAACTTGGCTTTGGTGGATACTATGGAACAGTTTTCTGAAATGGGGAACTTCTTTATACTCCACCTACCATGTGTAACATTTCCACTTGCTGTAAATCCTTTCCACATACTTGCTATTGTCATACTGTTTATCATATCCTTATTGGTGGATCCTGAAGCAGAATTGTTAAAATTTACATCTCCCTTATGACTAATGATTTTCAGTAATTTACCATAGGTCTACTATTGAATTGCTGTTTAGATAGTTTGTTTCTGGGCGATGCTTGGTCTAGTCAGACACACACACATAGTTATTCTTTTTTTTTTTTTTTCTGAGAGCTCCTTATAGTCTGAAAATGAATCTTTTGTCAGAAATGTGCATGAGAATATCTTCTCCCATTTTATGGTTTATATGTTTACTTCCTTAATGATACATTTGAAAAGGAATTTTTAACTCTAATGGGGTCTAATTTTTTTCATTTCTTTCTCCTGTCATTTTGTGGAAGCGGGGAGAGAGGAGGTGAGTCTGTGCAACAGATCTGATGTCTATTTTCTTCCCTCTTGTTAGGAAATTACTTTATACGTGGTTCAGTATAAACTTGTTTCTGCTGTTTTCTGGTACTCAGATTGAGGAGAAGCAGCTTATTCCCACCTACAAATAACTCTCGGTGTCTATGGATATAACCACAAATAATAATAATAACTTACTAGTTGTGCGTGCCTGAACTGGCATGGGAACATTTTCCTGCGGGATACTGGCATGAGAGCCTCCATTGGCTTGAGTTCACTGATTTAATGGGAATGTTGGAGAGGAGGGCCTGCGGTGTGCTGCTTAGATTCCCCTTCGCAAGTAAGAGCTGTACCGCTGCAGGTGCTGTGAGGGCTGCCTGCTGGCCACCCTCTGCTGGTCGCCCTCTGAGGAGATTACCTTGCTGAAGAATGACCTGGCCCAAGGTGACACTTCTTTTCCAGGAAAGACAATACTTACTGGACGGAAGAGTATAAAGGCCCAACCCCCTTGCTCCACTCCACATCAACTCTGTAGAACGACTGCACCTCTAGGTCTCTCTATGGGGTTGGAGGTGGCTTTTCTTGAGACGCCATCACAGTTCACTTTCTTTATCTGTCCAGTCTTGCTTCTTGTCTCTCCTTTCCAGAGATGGGCTTCTCAAGAACACTCCGTAATAAAAAAAAAAAATCTGAACTCTCCCTCTCTCAGAGTTGGTTTCCCAGGGAATCTTGGGATTCCTATGAAGAATGGGTTTCCCATTGTCACCCTGTGAAAATTGGGATCAAGTAGCAGAACAGGCCAGACTGTAGTGATAACCTTTGCAGGTGAAGTGTGTACAGTTTCCAAAAGGGACAGCAGGTGCAGAGTGATGTCAGAAATAGGGATCTGTGGCAATGACTAATCAATCATGGCTTAGTTGGGATTGAATTGATGTGTAGACCCTTGGATAACTTCATGCATATGACTGGAAAACTCTAGGTCGGGTGAGCTGAAGCCTATAATCATAGCTTCTGACTCAGTGCCTAAGCCAGTTCACATGCCAGAGAGCACTGCTTGAAGGTGAGGCCACATCCTCTGAGAAATTTAGCCACAGATGTTTGGAGAACATTTGCTTTAAAATTTTATGAGATGAACTTGGGGGAATTTCCTCAAAGCAAATTTGTGAACTAGAGAAAGGAAAATATTCACATTTTCCCAGTCATGTAAGCTCTCCAAGTTTGTCTAATATCTAAGTGTGAATATGAATTTGGATAAAAGCTGATTATCCAAGGACACATGGGTGGCTCAGTTGATTAAGTATCTGACTTTGGCTCAGGTCATGACCTCATAGCTTGTGGGTTCAAGTCCCATATCAGGCTCTGTGCTGACAGCACTGAGCCTATAGCCTGCTTCAGATTCTGTTTCCCTCCCTCTCTGCCACTACCCTGCTCATGCTCTGTCTCTCTCTCTCTTAAAAATACACAAATACTTTTCAAATTTATATTTCAAAAAATATTACATCTACATAAGAAATTGATTTTCTGGTGTGCATTGGTTGTCCTTCAGTGAGTGTCTGAATCTTGATTTCAGGTCAGGTCATGATTCCAAGTTGTGAGATTGAGCCCTGTGTTTGGCTCCATGCTGATGGTGAAGCCTGGTTAGGATTCTCTCTTCTTTCCTCACCACCCCATCGGCCTTTCCCCCACTAATCCACTCTCTCACTTCAAAAAAAAATTAAACAAAGAAGAAACTAATTTTCATCATTCTCTCCAAACATGATGCTTTCATGTATCTTTCTTATTTTCTTCCCTAGATTGACATCAGAGCAGAAACAATATTCACACAGTCTCCAACATTTTTTTAATTAATTAATTTATTTGTTAGTGAGAGAGAGCACAAGCAGGGGAGGTGTAGAGACAGAGACAGAGAGAGAAAGAGTCAGAGAGAGAGACAGAGAGAATCCCAAGCAGGCTTATGATCAGTGTGGAGCCAGACATGGCTCAATTTGACTGAGCCAAAATCAAGAATCAGATGCTTAACCCACTTAGCTACCTATGTGCCTCAGGTATCCAACATGTCAGTGGCTCCAGGAAACAGAGTCACCATCGACAGCAAAGCCAGCCAAGCCAAGACATTGATGATGATATACACCCACATCATCATGAACCAGGACAGACTCCAACATGTATTCTTTAATGAGTCCCCACTCTTATCTCTGGGATTTCATCCTTGTTCAGTGGCAGTGGGTAGAGAGCAGATTCACTCGGAGAGTTGATAAGGTGAAAACCGAAGATGCTGCATATTATTTCTGTCAAAAAGATGATTCTGCACCTCTCACGGTGATATCCTCTGTAACAAAATCCTCCAAAGCCATCAGTGGGAATGTTCAGTATGTGGAACTCTGCGACCCATGGGTACCTGTAAAGTTTAGGTATGCAAATGCCCACTGGCCTCCTTTCTCTGTTTGCCAGGCTGTAACTTACACACTTGATACAGGAGAGACTTTAAGAGCTTTCCATGAGATTGTGCAGCTGAGCCGAAGACCTCACTTTGAAGCGGAGATAAGCTCAGGTGGCCGTGTCCCTGTCTTCTGCCACACCTGTCATTTCCACCCCCAAAACGTCAAAGGCACCAATGGATCCAGCTTAGGTTCTAAATTACAGCAGTAAACGCAATCTTCCCTCTCTCTCTCTAAGCACACTCACTCTTACTCACACACTCATTTAAACTCTTCCCTAAAACTGGGGCGCCTGAGTTGCTCAGTTAGTTGATCATCTATTTCTGCTCAGGTCATGATCTCCCAAGTTGGAGCCCCACATCCTTCTTCAACATTCTACATTCAAAGGCTTACCTCCACCATCTCATTGAAACTTCTCTTATCAAGGTCACCAGTGATCTCCACATTGCCGAGTCCAATGGCCACATGCCAGTACTCATTTCACTCACCCATCAGCAGCATTTAACGTACTGATGACAATTTCATCCTTGATTACCTTTTGCTCTGGATTCCGGGGCATCACACCATCTTGCTGGTCTTCATCCCTCTGCTCCTTTACAGACTCCTTTCCTGGTTCCTGTTTATCTCTCCTGCTTCAGAGCTCAGTCCCTGGGCCTCTCATCTAGGCAACCCTCATTAAAATTTCCACCAAATTCCTGATCTTCTTCAGCAAATCCTCTCTCCCACAGCCTTCTCTACTGGTACAGATGAGAACTTCACCCTTCTAGTACTCAGAGAGAAACTCTAGATACCCTGACCCTGTTTCTCTGACACTTCTAGTCAAAACCATCAGTATATTTTTATCTCTGTCTTCAAAATACATCACTCCTCCCGTCCTCCACTGCCACTGCCACAGTCCCAAGGTGGTATCCTCTTTAGCCTGGATAATAGCAACGGCCTCCCAACTGTTATCTTTCCAGTGTGGACTCCCAGAGAGATCCTGTTAAACTATGTACCAAAGTATGCCCTGCTCTATTCAAAACTCTCCTACTTACCACATCATTCAAAGTAAACGCCAAATCCTTAAAGAGCCTACAGAGTCCTATACACGATGACCTCCTTGTGATTTCTTTGATCTCGTTTCCACTACTCTCCACTGTGGCAACATTGGCTACCTGCTACTTCCCCAATGTGCTGATCACATTCCTGCCTCAGAAATGTGCTGTTTCCTCTACTTACAACCAACTACAACTCTACTGCCTGAAAGTGCTTCTATGGTTCCTTTCCTCACCACATTAAAACATTGATTAAGTCACATCTTCTCAGTGTAGCCCTCTATGATCCTCTAGAGTAGACTCATTGCAAATACAGATCCTCCATTCGTTATCCCTGCATCAACCCATGCCTTTTGCCATATAACCTTGCAGCCCCTTCTATCAAGAGCTGGGATCTATTTACCCTCTTCTTCAACAGGATCAATTGCATTGATCATTAGAACGCATCAGATGGGGAATTGTGTCGGTACTAAGGTGAGGCTTCAAGATGCCTCGTGTGCTTTTACTTTCTCACTTGAGGCCCTGCCACCTGTCACTGAAGGTTGGGATTAGTTTTCCACACAATGAGAGACATGAGGCTCAGTAGCCCAGACGGCCCCAGCTGATAGTCACCCAACCATAGCAATGTGAAAAAGAGGAAAGTAATGTGATCCTTTCTGTAACAAAAGCACCTAGTTGAACTGTCAGCTAAGTTTAAATACACGAGCAAACCAGCCAAGGCCAATGAAGATCAATCATTGGCCAACTAATAAACATGACAGCAATAAAAACGCTACCATTCTAAGCCACTGCATTTTGGGGGTGATTTATTACATGACAATAGCTAATCAATTCATCATACGATATTAAATTTCTACTCACTCTTACCTCAACAAGCTTTGAATCCCTTCATTTTTCTTTATAGCACTTCGAAAACAACATAGTAAGTGTTCACTGATACAGATATTTATTGTCTGTCCCTCACAGTTGGAGTGAAAGCAGATATTCTTTGTTCTTGACACATAGTAAGCACTCTGAAAACATATCTGGAATGAATGATATGGATTCCTTAATATTGATACTTTAACAATATTTCTAATCATTATGAGAAACTGTTTTGTAGGTAAGAGTGTTCAGAGTACACTGACCAGGTTGCTGTGGCCTTTCCTGAAGCTAAATGCCGTCATCCCATGTATCTCAGAAGGAAGTGAAGAAAGCACACTAAAATTCTTGGGATTTTTCCTGTTTTTATACTGGAATGGGCATATTAATTAAATATTTTCCACAGGACCAACTTATGGAACACTTAGAGCCGTGAGTCCCTTCAGTCACAAGATTAGATCTGAATGCCCAAGGGAAGATTTTTTAAAAAGAGGTGAAAATGGTGACAACACGTGCTGAGGAACACTAGCCCATATTTCTAGAGTGGTGAGATGAAAGAATTAGAGAGTTGCCTTTGTGACAAGGTACACCTAGAAAAAATGGAGAGCGAAAAGGAAAGTACAAAAGGAGATAGAGCAGAAGTGAACGTCAGGTACGTTGGGCAGAAAAGCTGGAAAGTAGGGTCCACAAAGGAAAAAGTGAGAGACGGATGCTACCTTCCACATAGGAGGTTCTGAATCTGAGAGGTCAAAGGCTTAATATTGGGAAGGTCCAGAATGGAAGGTGACTGTGGATGAAGAAAGGAGACTAAGAGATAAAGGAATTACAAGAGAAATGCTCCAGAGTCAAGGAGGCACAGGAAAGAGAGAATTCATCCATCAGGGCATGAAATTCACCTGACCCTTCGCCAACAGTGGAGACGAACCTTACTGGCTCAACTATGCCATCTGTCCGTGCAAAACACACCAGGTCCTGTGACACAAAAACTCCTGACAGCCTCCCTAAGACATCTTTATGGAATTTGTGTTCACTAATCTCCCACCCTTTTTAAAATCCAGAAAAAATGACCCCCTTAATTTTACCTGGGCCTTAAACAAGCCTGTAATGAATAAGTCGGGAGAGGTGGCTTCTAAGGCAGATCCAGGAACGTGCGCATTCAGAGCTGAGCAGGGAGGCAGCAGCAGGTGCAGAGAAGCCTCCCTGACCCAGGGCCCTGGGGAGAAGGTTTGTGTACGAGGCTGAAGCACTGTGGGAGGTGAACTATTACTCTGCTGACAGTAATAAGTGGCCACATCTTCAGCCTGGAGGTTGCTGATGGTGAGGGTGAAATCTGTCCCAGACCCACTGCCGCTGAATCGGTCCGGGACTCCAGATGCCCGGGTGGATGCCTTGTAGATGAGCAGCTTAGGACGCTGTCCTGGTTTCTGTTGGTACCAGGCTACATTGCTGTAAACACTCTGACTGGCCCTGCAGTTCATGGTGACCTGATGGCCCAGAGACCCAGCCAGGGAGGCTGGAGACTGCGTCATCGTGATCGCCCCACAGGCACCTGCAATCACGAGGAGGTCATGATGATACATACGCACTTTAGCGCAGACAGCCTGAAATATGGTGTTTGAGAAGTGGTATACATGTCAGCGTATAATTGGGGTTTTACTGGAAATAGCCAGTATTTCTCATTATGTCTTGAAAAAAGTTTTTAACTCTAAAATGATACTACTCCAAAAGGCATGTGGCAAATTTGAAGTTTCTCACCTGAGACCCATAGCAACAAGGATATGAGGATCTGCCTCTGTGACACCATCTTGCTGTCCCAGCTTGCCTGATGCAGCTTAGCTTACATGGAAAAGGCACCTTTTATCAAACCTGAGCAGCTGCTGTGGGCCTCAGCGAGGGATTGGAGGTGGGGGATCCTATGCAAAGCACCTGGTAAGTAAAGAAGCAAACTGCATGAGCAGTGGGTTATGAAAGTATCTAATGTAAATTTAGAGAGCCAAAAATATTACCAAAAAGATAGTTGTAGTGCTAGAAACACAGAAGTCAACATAGAAACTCTTAGAATAACTCAGAAGTTCTAAAATGACAAACTGCTACAAGTTCTAAAATGACAAACTGCTTCTATTGGAAATTCAAGTATGTAGTTAAATGGGTTGAGTTTCCAGATATGATGAGCTAGGCTCATTTTTAATACACATTAAAAAAAAGAGAAAGAAAGAAAATTTCCTTCCATCCAGTGGTTTGAGAAGTCAGTTCAAGGTTGCCTGTTCCTAGTCCTACTGTTCATTCTCCAGCAGAGGGAAGGGTAGGGATGGGGGGCGTGCAATTCCATTAAGAAACTGAATGTGCGGGGCGCCTGGGTGGCTTAGTCGGTTGAGGGTCCGACTTTCGCTTGGGTCATGATCTCGCGGTTTGTGGATTCGAGTCCCGCGTCGGGCTCTGTGCTGACTGCCAGCTCAGAGCCTGGAGCCTGTTTCAGTCTGTGTCTCCCTCTCTCTCTGACCCTCCCCTGCTCACGCTGTCTCTCTCTCTCTCCTAGAAATAAATAAAAATAAAAATAAAAATAAACTGAATGTGCATCACCATCAGGAGGGCATAGGATTTTGTGGCTACAGGTCTACTGCAAGTGTAGCTACTGAAACTCTTCCAGCCTTTTCTGAGTGCGGCGGATGCATGGTGCTTACTCGGTCAGGTGTCACATTGGCTGTTCTACGGTTGTCCATGTGACTTCTGCACAGCTTGTGCGCCTGAGAAATTTCCTAAGAGACAGCTGTACTCTGCATCGTGTTGACCCCGGCTGGGGATCCATACCTCACCCTCACAAAAGGTCAATTCTCCCATCACTCAGCCCCTCAGTTTGCCCTTAGTGAAGATTAGTTTTATGGTCACCTTAACTAGGCTATGGCACCCAGTGGTGTGGTCAAATGCCAAATTACATGTTGTCCTGAAGGTAGTTTTTGGTGTGATTAGCATTTAAATTAGTAGACCTTCCATAACATAGGTTACTCTCCCTAATGAGGAAGGTGCATAGTCCATTCAGTTGAAGGCTTTAAGAAGCAAGACTGGGGGCACCTGGGTGACTCTGTTGTTTAAGGATCCGACTTCAGTTCAGGTCATGATCTCATGGCTCATGGGTTCGAGCTCCGTGTCAGGCTCTGTGCTGACAGCTAGCTCAGAGCCTGGAGCCTGTCTTCAGATTATGTGTCTTTCTCTCTGACCCTCCCACACTCATGCTGTCTCTATCTCTTTCTCAAAAATAAATAAAACATTAAGAAGAAGAGGAAGAGGAAGAGGAAGAGGAAGAAGAAGAAGAAGAAGAAGAAGAAGAAGAAGAAGAAGAAGAAGAAGAAGAAGAAGAAGAAGAAGAAGAAGAAGAAGAAAGACTGAAGTTCCCCAAAGGAGAAACGATGCTTCCTTAAGATGCAACAACAGAAACTTGGCCTCAGTTCCGGCCTACAGATTTCCCACTCAAGGCTGCAGTATCAACACCAACCTCAATTTCCAGCCTGCCAGCCTGCTCTACAGGATCTGGACTCTCCAACCCCCACACTCTCAATTCTCACAATCTTTGTCTCCATGGACATCTCATTGGTTGTGCTTCTCTGGAGGATCCTGACTCATAACACTCTTCACATCCCCCAGGTCCCACCTCTTCAGCCTGGAAGAATGCCCAGAGCAGCATTCGGTTCTGCCTCCCCACTGTCCTTTCCATAGACCATTCTTACCACTTCTCATACTTTTCAAAGCTTTCGTGGGGCAGGACTCAACTGCTGGGCTGCATATATGGGACACCTAGCAAGACAGGGTGGGACATGTCTGTTCTCGCCAATTCTCTCTCCTCGGGGAAAAATTTAAGGGAATATTCAATTGTATTTCTTTCTTCTTAAGTTTATTTATTTATTTTGAGAGAGAACACAAGGGACTGTGTCCTTCCAAAGCTTCCTTTCTTGACATCCCCAAAGCCTCAGACCTTCAATTAATGTAATATTGAGATCTCTAGGTGAAACCTGCAAAGGAATTTGTCCACAGCATGGTCTTTGAATTCCATTTCCGAGATACACTCTGAGAACTAGGCAAAAAAAAAAAAAAAGAGAAAGAGAGAGAGAGGAGCCCATATCCAAGAAAATACTACTACTGCTGCTGTTACTACTCCTACAAAAAAACAGCAACAACGACACAGTCTATTGCCGTGTCTACACTTGAAGACGTGCTTTGTGTTCAGTGGTGCACTGAGGCCTTGCTCATCTACAGTAATCAGTAGCAAAATAATCCTCTAGAAATTGAGGTTCTCGGAGTTCAAGTTGTTCAGTGTACCAGTGATTGCAGGGAAGAAGACGGGAAAACAATCTGACCCTGAGTCCATAATGTCTACTCACTGATGAACTCACTCATTTAAAAATTAAGTACTAAGGCACCTGGGTGTCTCAGTTGGTTGGGCATTCGACTTAGGCTCAGGTCATAATCTCACCGCTGGGGGGCTCAAGCCCTGCCTCAGGCTCTGTGCTGACAGCTCAGAGCCTGGAGCCTGCTTCAGATTCTGTGTCTCCCTCTTTCTCTGCCGGTCCCCCACTTGCACTCTCTCTCTCTCAAAGATGAGTAAATATTAAATAAATATAATAAAGTGTCTTTACTGTTATAATGTGAATTTAAAGTGTACACCTGGGTGAACACGAGCAGATACATCCCCCCTTCACCAAGACTCAGATCCAGACAGACACACCCTATCCAGCATCACACTTTTTCCTCAGCTTCTTCCAATCAATGCCATGCTCCATCTCTACCACCAGAGGCCGCCACCACCTTTTTATAATTTTTTTAACTGTTTTATTTATTTCTAGGAGAGAGAGAGAGACAGCGGGAGCAGGGGAGGGTCAGAGAGAGAGGGAGTCACAGACTCTGAAACAGGCTCCAGGCTCTGAGCCGACAGTCAGCACAGCACGCGGGGCTCGAACCGACGAACCGCGAGATCATGACCTAAGCGAAAGTCGGACACTTAACCAACTAAGCCACCCAGGCGCCCCCCGCCACCACCTTTTTAATTTCCTCAGCATGTAGAACCATCTTTCTCTGTTCTTGTACTTCATGTAAATAGAATCATAAAGTATGTACTTTTTGGTGTCTTCCCTTGTTGGCTCAACATGTCATTTGAACTTCCTCTATGTTGTTAGTGTGCCAGTAACTTGTTCCTTTCCACTGCAGAATAGTTTTTGTTACAAGAAATGTCACAATATCTTCATTTTTCATTAAATGAATGGATTAAGATTTGAATATGTTATCAGTACAGTTTTAAAGAACATTTTTTTCGAAGTTTTTGGCTGAGTTATGCACTCACTATCCATGAGTGAGTTCCAAGGCATGAAAGCGCTGAGTCACAGAGCCAGCCTCAACTTGGCTTTGGTAGATACTATGGAACAATTTTCTGAAATGGGGAACATCTTTACCCTCCACCAACCATGTGTAACATTTCCACTTGCTGTAAATCCTTTCCCCATACTTTCTATTGTCAGACTGTTTATTATATCCATATTGGTAAATTCTGAAGTAGTATTGTTAAAATTTACATCTTCGTTATTACTAATGATAGTATTACCATAGGTCTACTATCGAGTTGTTATTTAGATAGTTTGTTTCTTGGGCAGTGCTTCTTCTAGTCAGACACACACACATACTTGGTCTTTTCTTTTTTGAGAGTTCTTTATATTATGAAAATGAATCTTTTGTCAGAATGTGCATGAGAATATCTTCTCCCATATTTGGTTTATATATTTA
This sequence comes from Proteles cristata cristata, assembly GCA_017311185.1. Taxonomy (NCBI): domain Eukaryota; kingdom Metazoa; phylum Chordata; class Mammalia; order Carnivora; family Hyaenidae; genus Proteles; species Proteles cristata. Next base: position 9,338 of record JAESUZ010000696.1, on the reverse strand, counting down.
CTTCCTTAATAATACATGTGAAAAGTAATAAGGACTAATTTTTTTTTCATTTCTTCTATCATTTTGTGGGGGTGGGTGGGAGTTGGGTCTGTGCAACAGATCTGAGGTCTATTTTGCTCCCTCTTATTAGAAAATGACTTTATGCCACTCTGACTGGTGTGAGGTGGTATCTCAGTGTGGTTTTGACTTGTATTTCCCTGATGAGAAGTGATGCAGAGCATCGTTTCATGTGTCTGTTGGCCATCTGGATGTCCTCTTTGGAGAAGTGTCTGTTCATATCTTCTGCCCATTTCTTCACTGGGTTGTTTGTTTTTCGGGCGTGTAGTTTGGTGAGTTCCTTGTAGATTCTGGATATCAGCCCTTTATCTGATATGTCATTTGCAACTATCTTTTCCCATTCCGTTGGTTGCCTATTAATTTTCTGGGTTGTTTCCTTGGCTGTGCAGAAGCTTTTAATCTTGAGGAGGTCCCAACAGTTTATTTTTGCTCTTGATTCCCTTGCTTTTGGGGATGTGTCAAACCAGTCAGAGTGGCTAAAATGAGCCAATCAGAGAACTCTAGATGCTGGCGAGGATGTGGAGAAACGGGCACCCTCCTACACTGTTGGTGGGAATGTAAGCTGGTACAGCCCCTCTGGAAAACAGTGTGGAGGTTCCTCAGGAAACTAACAATAGAACTCCCCTATGACCCAGCAATAGCACTGTAGGAATTTACCCAAGGGATACAGAAGTGCTGATGCATAAGAGCACATGTACCCCAATGTTCATAGCAGCACTCTCCACAATAGCTAAAACCTGGAAAGAGCCTAAGTGTCCATCAGCAGATGAATGGATCAAGAAGATGTGGTTTATCTATACCATGGAATACTACATGGCAATGAGAAACAATGAAATCTGGCCATGTGTAGCAACATGGATGGACCTTGAGGGTGTTATGCTGAGCGAAATAAGTCAGGCAGAGAAGGACAAATATCATATGTTTGCACGAATAGGAGGATTAGGAGGAACTTGACGGAGGAACAAGGGGGAGAAGAAGGCGGAAATGGTGGGGGAAAGGGAGAGAGGCAAACCATGAGAGACTCTTGAATGCTGACAAAAACTGAGGACTGATGGATGTGGGGGGGAGGAGGGATGGGCATGGAGGAGGACACTTGTGGGGATGACCACTGGGTGTTATGTGGAAACTAATTTGACAATAAACTATTTGTAAAAAAAAAATTTTTTCAGAAAAAAAAAAAAAGAAAATGACTTTATGCATGGCTCAGTATGTCTGAACTTGCTTCTGCTTTTTCTGGTACTTAGATTGAGGAGAAGTAGCTTATTCCCACCTATAAATAACTCTCGATGTCTGTGGATATAACCACAAATAACTAAAACTTTTAGTTGTGCTTGCCTGAACTGTCATGGGTCCATTTTCCTGGGGGATATTGGCATGAGAACCTCCATTGGCTTGAGTTTTCTGATTTAATGGGAATGAGAGAGAGCAGGGCCTGCAGTGAGCTGCTTAGATTCCCCTTCACAAATAAGAGCTGTACCGCTGCAGGTGCTGTGAGGGCTGCCTGCTGGCCACCCTCTGCTGGTCCCCCTTTGAGGAGATTACCTTGCTGAAGAACGTCCTGGCCCATGGTTACACTTCTTTTCCAGGAAGGACAACACATACTGGATGCAAGGGTACAAAGCCGTTCCTGTTACTCCACTCTAAGTCAACTCTGTAGAGCGATTGCATCTCTAGACCTCTCTGTGGGGCTGGCGGTGGCTTTTCTTGAAACCCCATCACAGCTCATTTTCTCTATCCGTCCAATTCTGCTTCCTGTCTCTCCTTTCCAGAGATGGGCATCTCAAGAACACTCCATAATAAATAAATCTGAACTCTCTCTCTCTCAGAGTTGGTTTCCCAGGGAATCTTGGGGTTCCTATGGGGAATGGGTTTCCCATTGTCACCCATGACAAATGAGATCAGGGAGCAGCGCAGGCCAGAAAGTAGTGATAACCTTCACAGGTAGACTATGTACAGTTTCCAAAATGGCCAGCCGGTGCAGAGTGATGTCAGAAATAGGGATCTGTGGCAGTGACTGATCGATCATGGGTTAGTAGGGATTGAATTGATGTGTAAACCCTTGGAGAATTTCATGCATATGACTGGAAAACTCTAGGTCAGGTGAGCTAAAGCCTACAATCCAGCTTCTGACTCAGTGCCTGGACCTAAGCCAGTTCACATGCCAGAGAGCACTGCTTGAAAGTGAGGTCAAGGCCTCTTGAGAAATTTAACCACTGATATTTGGAGAACATTTGCTTCAATATTTTCTGAGAGGAATTCAGGGCAATTTCCTCAAAGCAAATGGGAACTAGAGAAAGGAAAATATCCACATTTCCCCAGCCATGTAAGCTCTCCAAGTTTGTCTAATATCTAAGTGTGAATATGAATTTGGATAAAAGCTGGCTATCAGAGGGACACCTGGGTGCTCAGTTGGTTAAGCATCAATTTCAGCTCAGGTCATAATCTCATGGTTATGAGTTTGAGGCCCGCAATGGGCTCTGTGCACACCACCACAGAGCATGGAGCCTGCTTTAGATTCTGTTTCCCTCCCTCTCTGCCCATTCCCTGCTCACGGTCTGTCTCTCTCTCTCTCTCAAAATAAATAAATACTTTAAAATTTAGAAAAAATTATTACATCCTCATAAGAAATTGATTTTCTGTGGTGCCTGGATTGTCTGTCAGTGAGTGTCCAAATCTGATTTCAAGTCATGTCATGATTCCAAATTGTGAGATTGAGCCCCGTGTGTGGCTCTACACTGATGGTCAAGCTTGCTTAGGATTCCCTTCCCTTCCACCCGACATCCCCTGCCTTTTCCACCACTAACACACTCTCTCACTCCAAAAAAAAAAAAAAATTTAAACAAAGAAACTGATTTTCATCATTCTCTCCAAACATGATGTTTTCAATGTATCTTTCTTATTTTCTTCCCTAAACAGACATCAGAGCAGAAACAATACTCATAGAGTCTCCAACATTATTTTTAGTTTATTTACTTATTTATTTTTGAGAGAGTGCAAGTGGGGGAGGGGCATAGAGAGGAGAGAGAGACAGAGAGAGTGAGAGAGAGAGAATCCCAAGCAGGTTTCCTGCTTAGGTGGTGCCAAACACGGTTCAATCGAACTGAGCCAAAATCAAGAATCAGATGCTTAACTGACTGATCCACCCACGCGCTTCACAGTCTCCAACATGTCAATGGCTCCAGAAAACAGGGCCACCATTAACAGCAAAGTCAGCCAAACCAAGACATTGATGATGATACACACCAGCATCAACACGAACCAGGACAAGCTCCAACACGATTTCTTAAATGTGTCCCCACTCTTATCTCTGGGATACATCCTGGGTCTGTGGTAGTGGGTATAGAGCAGATTCACCCTGAGAGTTGATAAGGTGAAATCTGAAGGTGCTGCATATTATTTCTGTCAATGAGATGATCCTGTATCTCTCACGGTGATATCCTCTGTTACAAAATCCTCCAAAGCCATCAGTGGGAATGATCAGTATGTGGAACTCTGTGACCCATTGGTACCTGTAGAGTTTCGGATTGCAAATGCACACGGGCTTCCTTTCTCTATTCGCTAGGCTGTACCTGACAGGCTTGATACGGGAGAGACTGTGAGGGCTTTCCATGACATTGTGCAGCTGAGCAGATGACCTCACTTTGAAGCAGAGATAAGTTCAGGTGGCTGTGTCCCTGTCTTCTGCCACACCTATCATTTCTACCCCTAAAAAGTTAAAGGCACCATTGGATTCAGCTTAGGTTCTAAATTACAGCAGTAAACACAATCTTCCCTCTCTCTTTCTCTAAGCACACTCACTTACCCACACACTCATTTAAACTCTTCCCTAAAACTGGGGCATCTGGTTGCTCAGTCGGTTGATCATCCACTTCCGCTCAGGTCATGATCTCATAGTTGTGAGTTGAGCCTCACATCAGGTTCTCTGCTGTCAGTGCAAAGCCAGCTTCAGATCCTCTGTCTCCCTCTCTCTGCCCCTTACAAGTAACTTGCTCTCTCTTTCTCTCTTTCTCAAAAATGAATAAACACTAAAAACTAGACTTCCATAACTTAGTTTCCACCAGCCGCTCCTCGATCTTTCTCATCCCAGTGATGGGGGTGGGGGAAGAGAACAAATGATGGATAGAACATACCTTACACTGGGCACAGACCCTACATATGGAGCCTCTCATCAGATCCCCAGAAGCTGTCCTTTCGCTCTCTCTCCTGGTTTGCTCTTGTCACGATGACCACCAGAATGTCAATTATTATTAATTCTTAGATCTTTGTCCTCTTTTGAAATGGTTCAGTTCCATAATTCCAAGATTAAACAACTATACCCTGCCTCCTTCCTGAATACTATCATCCACTGAGTCTTGGCTTAATGTCTCTGTGCCACTACTTAAATTTCATCTAAAATATCAAATACTTTTCCAAAACTGAAGACCACATACATAAACATCAAAAAGATTGCCTTAAATGTGTGAACTCGGAGGACCTGGGAGACACAGATCTGTGTACCTTCTCCTCCTAGCATGGGGACTATGCTACTGCATTGAGTATCTGTTGGTGAAAGGCACTTTGCTTGGATCTGATGAGAAAGCAATAATACACCAAAGTAATACCCATATGTCGACCTCCTCATTCCCAGCCCGTGGCAGCTTTCATGCTGCTACCACCTCAGGCCACTATCCAGAAAAGCTTCGCATGTGACTATAAAGCTCATGGCTCCTCATGGAGCTTACGGATGCTCAACCAACTGAGCTACCAAGCGCTCCAGTTAGGGAAGCGTTTAAATGAGTGTGTGGAGACATATAAGTGTGCTTAGAGAGAGGGAAGATTGTGTTTGCTGCTGTACTTTACACCGCTGAAGTTATACCTGACTCTGCAACAGTTTACTGAGTACTCAGCTTAGTAGTTAATGACCACCAAACAAGGAAAGTAGTGGCTGCAGCAATATTGCCAAGGAAGGAAATTGTTAGATAATAATGATGATTTTGTTGATGTTTAATGTGTGGTGAAGGCCAAAAAAATAAGCTCCAAAATAAATGCAAATTCCCAAAGTCACCACCATTTGTCTGGGCTGAAATCCTAGAGGCCAATGGTTTAGGGATGATTTCAAGATTTGTGAGTGTGATCCCCACATCGGGCTCTGTACTGACAGAATGGAGTCTGCTTGGGAATCTCTCTATTCTCTCTCAATCTCTCTCTCTCTCTCTCTCTCTCTCTTCCTCTCCCCAACTTGCATGCTCGTGCCCATGCTCTCTCTCTCAAAATAAATAAAACTTGGGACATCTGGGTGGCTCAGTCAGATGAGTGACCAATTTTAGCTCAGGTCGTGATCTCATGGTTTACGAGTTTGAGCACCACATTGGTATCTGTGCTGACAGCTCAGAGCTTGGAGCCTGAAACGGATTCTGTGTTTCCCTCTCTCTCTGTCCCTCCCCATTCATACTCGGTCTCTCTGTCTCTCTCCTTCAAAGATAAAAACATTTAAAAACTTTTAATAAAACTTTTCAAAAGAAAAATAAACGTTTCCTTTTTATTTTTTTAAAGAGCAGAAACCAAAAAGCCTAAGTTGGGATCTCACTTTCTCCAACAGCTCTTTCCTCCTGTAATTTATTATCACCTTCTGAATACACACATTGATAACAGTAGTCAACACAATATAATGGTGAAATGAATATTAATTTCTGTCCTTGAGGAGAAGTAAGTAGAAACGTTGGCGTTTGTCAGATTTTAGAGCTGACCGAAGCCTCCCTCTTGCCTAAATATATCTCTGTCCCTCTTTCTGGAACAAACACCAATAAGACCAATAAAGAGTATGATTAATCTCAAAGGTGGTATATATGTAAACTACATATACATACATATGTATGTACATACACACACATAAATACATGTGTCAATGTGAGGATTATGAAGTATTTGGATCAAAATAAAACTATCAATTTTTGTGAGTCTGTGGTTGCATATACGTGTTCACACAGGGGACACATAAGGCATTTCTACCACAGAGGAATGAATAAGAAACTTGGTTAGTGTTTCTTTATACAGATTCATCTACTCCATGCCTGCAGGCTATTCCCTCACTGAATCACTGCCTTGCAGCAGGTATACAACCACCAGTGGTTTAAGGTGAGACAAGCTACTGAAGTAGCCATCACAAATGGGTTGTTTATGTGGGCAAGTGTGTGCGTCTGCTAGACATCCGCTGGGTCTCCCACACGGTTACTTCAGTAGCATTATAGGAATAGCATCTAAGGGCACCTGGGTGGCTCAGTTGGTTAAGCATCCGACTTCGGCTCAGGACACTCTGACAACTCAGAGCCAAGAGGCCGTTTCAGATTCTGTATCTCCCTCTCTTTTTGTCCCTCCCCTGCTCACATTCTGTCTGTCTGTCTCTCTCTCTCTCAAAAATAAAAACATTTTTTTTACAAATTAAATAAAAAAGAATGGCATCTAACTAGCTACCTATCCAACTAATCTACTGTAGCTCATTACCGGGGATAGTGAAAAATGCTGAGGGGAAACTTCTATTCTGGTCTTTTGCTTAACGAACACACTGGAGACAGACAGCCAGATCTTGATTAGACCAGACCAAAGGTCATACCATAGTCAGACCATAGTCAGCAGATGTTACCCCACTTCCTATCACTGGATTTTATCATCTCAGTTGGAAGCAGGAAAGATAGACCAGATATAATATTTTTTTCTTACAAATAGTTTATTGTCAAGTTGGTTTCCATATAGACCAGATATAATATTATAAGAAATTTGTTAGTCTGGACGTTTTGTTACATCATATTTTCTGTTTTATTAACTCTGTCAGCTACTGCAGGAGTTAGGATTTAGTCAAGTATCCCCAAAATAATTTCAATATGACATCCATCATAGGAAAAGAAGAAGAGGAGTTGGTTTTCATTCATTAATCCTTCATAGGTGAACAAACACATCATTTCAATCAAATAACACAACAGACTCAGGACCTGTGTGGTGGCTGCTCCCAATCATATTCCTTTAATGGGAAGGATGCTGTGCAACCACCTACACCCTCCTCATCCTGTACATGGAGTAAGATCTTAAAAAATAATCTACCCATGGGCACTCGGGTGACTCGGTTGGTTAAGCATTCGACTTTGGCTTAGGTCATAATCTCACTGTTCATGAGTTCAAGACCCATGTCTGGCTCTGCACTGAGAGCTCAGAGCCTGCTTGGGACTCTATCTCTCCCTCTTCGTTCTTTCCCTGCTCACATTCTCTCAAAATAAATGAATAAACTAAAAAAAAAAAAACTAAATTAAAATCATCATCATCATCATCATCTACCCAAAAATTAATGCTCTAACACTGTTTGGTGGGAATACAAAAACTGGCACAACCAATGTGGAAGACAGTATGTAGTTTCTCAATAAAAATTAAAAATCCAAATACTATATGGCCCAATAATTCCCCTGCTGGGTATTGACCCAAAGAAACAAAAACTAATTTTAAAAGCTATGTACCGCTATGTTTATTGCACCATTAGTTACAATAGCCAAGAATCACAAACAAAATAATGTCCAATGATAGATGAATGGATAAGGGTGATATCTATATCTATATCTATATATCTATATCTATATCTATATAGATCTATATAGAGATATAGATATAGATATATAGATATAGAGACAGCAGCCATAAAAAGAGATCATGCCATTTGTTACAACATGGATGAATCTAGAGGGTGTTATGGTAAGTGAAATAAGTCTGACTGAGAAAGACAAATATCATATGATTTCAGCTGTAAGTGGAATCTAAAAAAACGAATGAATAAACAAAGAAAAGAAAAAAAGAAAAAGTAGAATCAGACTTGCCAATACAGGGAACAAACTGGTGGTTGCCAGAGGGGAGTAGGGAGTGGGGGATGGGCAAAATCGTGTAAACAAGTGGGAGGTACAGGCTTCCAACTATGGAATGAGTAAGTCATGGGAATAAGAAGCACAGCATAAAGAATATAGTCAATGATATTGTAATATCTTGATTGGTGACAGATTGTAGCTACACGTATGGGGAGCAGACCATAATAAAAAAAAAAACTTGTTGAATCACTATATGTTGTACCTGAACCTAACATAACATTGTGTGTCAACTACATTCAAAATATTTAGAGGTTCCTGTGGGGCTCAGTAGGTTAAGCTTCTAAATCTTGATTTTGGTTCAGGTCATGATGTCTTTTCATGAGATTGAGCCCTGAGTCGGGCGTCATGCTGTCAGTACAGAGCCAACTTAGGATTCTCTCTCTGTCCCCTTCTTTTTAAATAAACAAACAAACATACAAATAAACTTTTAAAGAGTTTTTTTTTAAACACAAAAACAGAAAGTATTAATGCTCTATTTTGAGGAATTGTATCACACCTGCATTTTTTTCCTTCATTGCACAGGATGTCACTAACCTCACTAACCTGGAGCACATTTAGAACTGGCTTATACCTAGATCTTTTTCTTCCCTTTCCTCCAAAGGCCAAGCATCTTCTATAGTCAGCCAAGCTCAGACCCCCTCAAGGGCCACTGTGAGGTCTCCAAGACACAAGAAGCAGAGACCATGACCCTCCCAGTGTCTGAAGGAGAGCGGCTGGGCCCTCAGCTGGTAATACCCCATGTATCACTGACACTGTGACTGTCCCCGCAGGAATGATGGCCCTCTGCCCTGGAGACACAGTCAGAGAGGCTGGACACTGAGTCAGCACAATGTCCCCGGTGGAGCCTGGAATGTAGACACAACAAATTTGACAGATGCACTGAGATCATCCCAATGTAGGCCCGCGTCATTGGTGATGCTTGTGGCCAAAGTCATGGATGACAGTCTGAGTACCCAGAAAACAAAAGGTAACAGGGCAACTAGAAACCTATACCAAATGCTTTAATTTCAGCCACCAAAAGCCCAGAGACACCAGAAGCATCGTGGCCACAGTGAGTTTGCCCAACACTTCTCCATATGCCCCCTTTCACCTGGAACCCAGATGTGTAAGATCCATACTAGGGGAGCCCCAGACCCTGTCTCTGATGGCTGGATTAGAGGCTGCTCCTCAGAGACCCTGACCAGCAACCTTTAAGGATGTTAGTTAGCTAAGCCTGGAGCTTTGTCTAATGACCACAACAGGCAAAGCAGCTCAGAAGACCTTGAAGTTGTGCTCAAGGGGGACATGTGTTCTCGCAGCACCCTGTGGGACTCGGAGTCACCAGATATTTCCAAGTGGAGCTCAATCATGTCCCAAGAGACTTTGTGACCAGTTTCTTAAATCTTTGCCTTCTAGTCTGAC
>JAESUZ010000695.1:0-71227 GCA_017311185.1 Proteles cristata cristata | reverse complement strand
GCCCGACGCGGGGCTCGAGCCCACGAACCGCGAGATCATGACCTAAGTGAAAGTCGGACGTTTAACCGACTAGGCCACCCAGGCGCCCCCTATTCTGATTTTTATTACTGATCTATGTGTCTGTTTTTGTGCCAGCACCATATTGTTTTGATTACTACAGCTTTATAATACAACTTGAAATCTGTAATTGTGATGCTTCCATCTTTGCTTTTCTTTTTCAAGATTCAGGGTCTTTTGTAGTTCCATACAAATATTAGAATTGTTTGTTCTAGTTCTGTGAAAAGTGATGTTGGTGTTTTGATAGAGATTGCTCTAAATGTGTAGATTGTTTTGGGTACTATAGACATTTTAACAATATTTGTTCTTCCAATCTATGAGCATAGAAAGTCATACAATTTCTTTGTGTCATCTTCCATTTCTTTCATCAGTTTCCTACAGTTTCAGAGTATAGGTCTTTAACCTCCTTGGTCAGGTTTATTCCTAAGTATCTTATTGGTTTTTTTTTTTTTTTTTTTTCTAGGAGAGAGAGAGAGGGAGAGACAGCGTGAGCAGGGGAGGGTCACAGAGAGAGGGAGTCACAGACTGAAACAGGCTCCAGGCTCTTAGCTGGCAGTCAGCAGAGAGCCCAGAGCCCGACGCGGGGCTCGAACCCACAAACGGCGAGATCATGACCTAAGCGAAAGTCGGACGCTTAACCGACTAAGCCACCCAGGCGCCCCAGTATCTTATTGTTTTTGGTGAAAATGTAAATGGGATCAATTCCTTGATTTCTTTCTGCTGCTTCATCTTTTGTGCATAGAAATGCGACAGATTTCTGTATTTTGATTTTTATCCTGCAACATTAATGAACCTGTGTATCAGTTCTAGACATTTCTTGGTGGTGTCTTTTAGGGTATAGAGTATAATGTCACCAGTAAATAAAGTTTTACTTCTTCCTTACTAATTTTTTTACCTTTTATTTATTTATTTATTTATTTATTTATTTATTTATTTATTTTTTGATATCTGATTGTGGTGGCTAGGACTTCCAGTACTATGTTAAATAACAGTGGTGAGAGTGGACATCTTTGTATTGTTCCTGATCAGAGAGGAAAATCTTTCAGTTTTTCTTTATTGACAATGATATTATCTGTGGGGTTTTCATGTATATTGTCTTTATATATGTTCTCTCTAAACCTACTTTTTTGATGGTTTATTATCATGAATGGATGTTGACTTTGTCAAGTGCTTTTTCTGCATTTACTGAAGTGATCATGTGGTTCTTATCCTTTCTTTTATTAATGTGGTTATCACATTGATTTACTTGCATATATTGAACTACTCTTGCAACCCAAGAATAATTCTGACTCGATTGTGATGAATGATTCACTCAGTGTATTGTTCGATTCATTTGCTAATATTTTATTGAGAATTTTTACATCCATGTTCATCAGAGATATCGACCTATTGTTCCCTTTTGTAGTAGAGTCTTTATCTGATTTTGGTAACAGAGTAATACTCACTTCATAAAATGAATTTGGAAGTTTTCCTTTCTTTTCTAATTTGTGGAATAGTTTGAGAAGAATAGATATTAATTCTTCTTTAAGTGTTTGGTAGAATTTTCCTGTGAAGCCATGTGACCCTGGATTTTTCTTTGTTAGAAGATTTCTTTTATTACTGATTCAATTTCTCTCCTGCTTATTGGTCTGTTCAAGCTTTCTATTTCTTCCTGTTTCAGGTTTGGTGGTTTATATGTTCCTAGGGACTTACCCATTTCTTCCAGACTGCCCAATTTGTTGGCATATAATTTTTCATGTTATACTGTTATAATTGTATTTCTGTGCTGTTAATTGTTATTTCTCCTCTGTCATTTGTGATTTTATTTACTTTGGTTCTTTCTCTTTTCTTTTATAAACCCCTAGGGGTTTATACATTTTATTAATTTTTTTCAAAAAACCAGCTCCTTGTATCATTGATCTATTGCTTTTTTCAGTTTCTATATCATCAATTTCTGTTCTAATCTTTATTTCCCTCCTTCTGCTGACTTTAGGCTTCTTTTGTGCTCTTCTTTAGTTCCATTAGGTGTAAAATTAGGCTGTTTATTTGAGATTTTTCTTTTTTCCTGATTAGGCCTGTATTGCTATATACTTCCCTTTTAGAGCTGCTTTTGCTGCATTCTAAAGGTCTTGCACCGTTGTGTTTTCATTTTCATTTGTTTCCATGTATTTTGTATTTCACATTGATTTGTTGGTTGCTCCATTCATTGTTTAGTAGCATGTTGTTTAGCCAATATGTATTTGTCCTCTTTCTAATTTTTTTTCTTGTGGTTGACTTCATTTCATATCACTGTATTCAGAAAATATGTATGGTATGATCTCAATCTTTTTGCACTTGTTGAGGCTTGATTTGTGACCTACTACATGATATATTCTGGAGAATGTCCTGTGTGCACTTGAAAAGAATATACATTCTTTTGCTTTAAAATGGAATGTTCTGACTATATCTGTTAAATTCATCTGGTCCAGTGTGTCATTCAAAGCCATTGTTTCCTTGTTGATTTTCTGTTTGATGATCTCTTTATTGATGTAAGTGGGATGTTAAAGTCTTCTAATATTATTGTGTTATTCTCAATGAGTTCTTTATGTCTGTAATTAATTTTTTTATATATAGTAGTCTGCTTCCTGGTTGGGTACATAAATATTTGCAATTTTATATCTTCTTGTTGGATTGTCCCCTATATTACGATATAGTGCCCTTCAGCTCTTGTTACAGTTTGGTTTAAAGTCTAGTTTGTCTTATGTAAGTATTGCTACTCTGGCTTTCTTTTGATACACATTTGCGTGATAAATGTTTCTCCATCCCCTCATTTTCAATCTGTAGGTGTTTTAGGTCTAAAATTAGTCTCTCATTAGTTGCATATAGATGAATCTTATTTTATACTTATTTTGACATCCTATGTCTTTTGATTGCAACATTACATTCAGAGTAATTATTGATATGTTTTAGTGCCATTGTATTACTTGTTAGTTTTGGAGATTTTCTCTGTTTGTTTGTTTGTTTGTTTTATTGTCTTTGTCACTTTTGATCTTCCCTTTCCAATCAAAGAGTGTCCTTTAATATTTCTTGCAGGGCTGGTTTAGTGGTCACAAAGCACTTCAGTTTTTGGTTGGGAAACTCTTTATCACTCATTCTATTTTGTTTTCTTTTTTTTTTTTTAATGTTTTTTATTTTATTTCTAGGATAGAGAGAGAGACAGCATGAGCAGGGGAGGGTCAGAGAGAGAGGGAGACACAGACTCTGAAAGAGGCTCCAGGCTCTGAGCTGGCAGTCAGCACAGAGCCCGACGCGGGGCTCGAACCCACGAATCGCGAGATCATGACCTAAGCGAAAGTCAGACGTTTAACCGACTAAGCCACCCAGGAGCCCCTCATTCTATTTTGAATAATATCCTTGATGAATAGAGTATTCTTGGCTGCATTTTCCCCCTATTCAGCATATTGAATATATCATGCCATTCTCTTCTGGTCTGCCAAGTTTCTGTTGAGAAATCTGCAACTAGACTTATGGGCCTTACTTTGTAAGTTAAGGATTTCTTTTGTCTTGCTGCTTTTAGGTTTTTTTTTCTTTTATCACCATATTTTCAAATTTAATTACAATATGTGTTGGTGTTGGCCTGCTTTTGCTGATTTTGATAAGAGTTCTATGTGCCTCCATGATCTGGATGTCTGTTTCCTTCCCCTGTTTATGGAAATTTTCAGCTATTACTTCCTCAAATAAATTTTCTGTTCCCTCTTTTTTTTTCTTTTTCTTCTGGGACTCCTATAATAAAGATGTTATAATATTTGGTGGAGTCACTGAGTTTCCAAGTATGTTCTTGTGTTGCATAATTCTTTCTCTTTTGTCCTGCTTCATTATTTCCATTATTTTGTTTTCTAGGTCACTAATTTGTTTCACTGCTTCTTCCAGATTGCTGTTTACTGCATCAAGTCAGTTTCCAATCTAAGTTACTTCATTCTTCATTTCTGATTCTTTTTTTAACTCTTTTATCTCTGTAGTTAGGGTCTTCCTGATGCTTTCTATTTTTTTTCCCTAAAGGCCAGTGAGTATCCTTAGGATTATTTCTTTAATTTCTTCAGCAGACATATTATTTATATCTGTTTCACTTAGATCACTGGCCATGACTTTATCTTGTTCTTTCACTTGGGATAAATTCTTCTGTTTTGGCATTTTCTCTAAGTCTCTGTCTTCTCTCTGTGTTAGAAAAACCTGTTATGTTTCCTGCTTTTGAGAGTAATGGCTTTATGAAGAAGAGTTCAGGGGTGCCTGGGTGGCTCAGTCAGTTAAGTATGTGACTTTGGGTCAGGCCATGATCTCGTGGTTCGTGAGTTTGAGCCTTGCATTGGGCTCTGCACTGGCAATGTGGAGCCTGTTTGGGATTCTCTCTCTGTCCCTCTTTCTCTGACCTTACCCTGCTCATGCTTTCTCTCTCTCTGTCAAAATAAATAAATAAACTTAAAAAAAGATTTTTAAAAAGAGCTCATATAATATCCAAGGCCTGGTGTTTCAGGGAGTGTCTCTGATGTATGCTGTGTGCACTCTGCTGCTGTGTTTTGGCTGTTGTATCCTTCAGGCCAGTCATCTATAGAGGTTCTCCTTGCCTGAAGTGGGCAGTGTTTGGTCCATGGCCAGAATGTTAGTTTCAACTAAGTGTGCTTTGTTCTGTTTGTGAAAAGACACCTGATTCTACTTCCACTAAACTGACCCTCTTCAGAGCTCTCTGATTGGAGACTTGGTGTGGGCAGGGGTTTGTACTGGTCTCCTAGGGAAGAGGCCTGCCCCACTGGGAGTGAGACAAGCTTGACCAAGAGTGGCCATCCTGCTAGAGTGCTCAGGTGTAGGACTTGTTGCAGTAGGTTAGTCAGCCAGTGTGGGCTATGCACTTCTTACTGCAGATGTCTCTGTGTTTATGCTGAGGGATAGGGGAGGGAAAGTGAGAGATGTTTTCAGAAAGGTTGCCTCTCAAGGAAACACTCTGAGAAGAGCATATTATCTCCCCACTGTGTAATCTAGGTATTTTTTGGATCACTGTTTCCACACTGTTGCCCCTGGGTTGTTTGCTTGCCTTCTCTCCAGGAGCAGCACAGTGCTTCCAGGCTCTATCCCAGCCATGATTGCTGACTTGCTAAACTCCAGTCTTTAGAGATACAGTGTGGGCAGGGGCTTGTGCTGTTCTTCTGGGGTAGAAGCCCACCCCACTGAGATGAGGCAAGCTTGATAGAGAAGAACAGTTGCTCAGAGTATGGTGAGTGTGTGTGGGAGAATTTAGGGGGGCTTTGTATAAGCAAGTTAGGCAGCCAGTGTCCAGGTTGAGCTGCTTCCTGCTGGTGGCTTTGTTTCTGCTGAGGGCAGGGGAGGGAAATGCTGCAGACAGCTCCTTTGTCCCCGGAGGGAACTACTTCCTTTCAGGGACATGCTCCAAGAAGAGGAAATAAATCTCCCCCTCATGTGCCCCAGGTTTCTTCAGATTGCTGTAACCAGTTACCATGCTGTCTGCCCCTGGATTGTTTGCCTGCCTTCTCTCTAGGAGTAGGGCACTGCTCTCAGGGCCCTATCCTAGCCAAGCCTACTGACTTTTGAACTCTAGTCTTTAAACACAGCTGGTTGAAAGAACTCAGGAAAATCAACTCCTCTCATTTTCCAAACCAATGGCTTTAGTAAAATATTCTCTGTGCCCTGTGTGCTCTTCTCTCTCTCATCTTTCCCTGTGACCAGGGGTCCCTCCCCTCCACGGCACCTGCTCTCCATTTCTCCCTAAACCACATCTCTGGACTTCCTGCCTTCTTTGATGTGGCTTCTCTCTCCCTTTAGTTGTGGAGTTTGTTCTGTCCATCTTCAAGTTGATTTCTGGGGTATTTAGAATGATTTGATAATTATTTACTTGTGTTCAAGGGATGACATGAACCTAGGGTCCTCCTACTCCTCTACCATCTTCTCTTGCCCCCTACTTTTTTGCCATTTTAATTAGTATGTATTGTAATGTGGGTGTACTTTTTTAATGTTTATTTATTTTGAGAGAGAGAGAGAGAGAGCATGATTATATGAGCAAGCAAGGGTGGGGCAGAGAGAGAGAGAATCCCAAGCTTGCCCAGTACTGTTAGCACTGAGAGCCCGATATAGTGCTCCATCTCACAAACCATAAGATCATGACCTGAGCTGAAATCAAGAGTTGGATGATTAACCAACTGAGCCACACAGGCAACTCTAATAATATAGGTCTCCTTGAGTCGAACTTCTGAGGGGATCTCTGTGCCTCCTGGATCTAGATATCTGTTTCTTTTCCCAGTGTAAGGAGATTTCAGCTATTTCTTCAAATAAATTTTCTGCCCCTTTTGTCTCTCTTCTTCTTCTAGGATCCTTATAATGTGAATGTTATTATGCTTGTTGGAGTCACTTAGTTCACTAAGTCTATTGTAATTTTGCATATTTTTTTTCTCTTATTTGTTCAGCTTGATAACTTTCCATTTCTCTACTTCCAGGTCATTAATTCATTCCTTGGCTTCCTCTTGCATGCTATTTATTCCATCAAATGTAGTTTTAACTTCATCTATTGTGTTCTTTATTTGCTTGTTTCTTTTTTATCTCTTTGTTAATGTTCTCACTAATGTCCTCCACTCTTTTCTCCAGTCCAGTGAGTATCTTTATGAACATTAGTTTTAATTCTCTATCAGGTATGTTTCTTATAACCATTTTGCTTAGGTCTCTTGCTGTGGTTTTGTCCTGTTCTTTCATTTGGAATATATTCCTCTGTCTCCTCATTTTGTCTAACTAGTTGTGTCTGTTTCTGTGTATTAGGAAAGTCAGCTACATCTCTTCCTCTTGAAGGTAGTGGCCTTATGAAGAAGAGGTCCTGTAGTGCCCTACAGTGTAGTGTCCCCTTTTGCTTGGGACCTGATGCTTCGGGGAGTATCTGCTATGGGTGTTACTTGTGCTCTGCTGATGAGTACTGGATTCTTTTCCTTTCAGTCTAGTTGTCTGCAGAAGTTCTCTTTTCCTGTTGTGGGCCATGTTTATTCCCTGATGGGTGGGGTGCATTTTAACATGGTATGCATTGGTCTGCTTATGAAATGAAACCTGTCACCACCACCACCACCAGAACCAATGCCCTACAAAACAAATAGAGAAGCAATGTTGACTGTGTTTGCACTGGTCTTCTGGTGGAAGGCCGCCACAGTCCTGGGACTGAGGCATGTATTACTGGAAAGGGCAGATTTCCTGAAGAATGGGAGGTAGGGCTTAGTATAAGCAAATTAGGTAGGGAGTGTGGGCTCTATCCTGGTTCCTGTAGGTGGCCATGTGCATGCTGAGGGGTGGAAAAAGAAATGACATGTGACAGCTCCTTTGTCCCTGAAGGGGTCTCCCTGTGATTACTTTGTCTCCAAGATGAGTAAATCTCTCTCCCTTCCTTGTTCCTCAGGCATTTTTCAAACTATTACTTCTATGCTGTATCTCTGCTGGTTATTTGTCCTCTGTCTCTTTAAGGACAAGGACATAGCTTTTTAATGCCTTTTGCTGCTTTTTTAAATTCCAGGCTTTAAGTCCCACTGATTTGGAAGAACTCAGGAACTTCATCTCCTCTTGCTTTCAAAGCTAAATATCTTCCTTGTGTGGGCTCCACAGTGTGATCTAATTTTATCCTTCTCCTTGCCAATGGCTCCTTCCCTACCATGGATGTCCAGAAGCGTTTTGCTCCCAAACCTTCTCTCCAGTCTTCCTACCTTTATCAATGTGGCCTTTTCTCTACCTTTAGTTGTGAAGTTTCTTCTGCCAGTCTTTGGTTGTTTTCTGGGTTATTTCAGTTAATGTGAGTGTTATTTAGTTGTATCCATCTAATGCATCCCTAATGCATGCTTAGGGACTTCCTACTGTGCCATCTTTCCAGTCTTCTTATTCAAGTACTCTGAGGCATTGTTACTACCGGCATATTCTTTTAATATTGGTAATTCATTATTATTTTGATCAAATTTTCATCTACTATTATTTTCTTTCTGCTTAAAGAGTTTAAAAAGTTCTTTTTAAAAAATTTTTAGTGTTTTTATTTATTTTTGAAAGACAGACAGAGAGACAGACACAACATAACCGGGTGGGGGGCAAGGTGAGAAAGAGACACAGAATCTGAAGCAGGCTCCAGGCTCTGAGCTGTCAGCACAGAGGCCAATGCGGGGCTCAAACCCACCAACCGTGAGATCATGACTTGAGCTGACATCAGGTGTTTAACCAACTGAGCCACCCAGATGCCCCTAAAAAAATTATTTTAGTGGTGGGGTGCCTGGGGGACTCAGTCTGTTAAGCATCTGATTCTTAATTTGGGCTCAGGTCATGATCTCACAGTAGTGAGTTCAAACCCTGTGTCAGGCTATGCGCTGGATGTGGAGCCTGCTTAAGATTCTCTCTCTCCCTCTGCCCCTACTCCATTTGTCCTCTCTCTCTCCCTCTTTCTCAAAAAAGAAAACAATTCTTTTAGTGATTATCTGTTGGCAATTAATTTTATCACCTTTTGTTTTTCTAAAAAAAAAGTCTATATTTTACCTTCATATTTTTAGGATCTATTTTTGATAGGTATATAAATTTAAGGTTTTTCCCAGTATTTTGATGACACTTCTCCATTGTCTTTTGACTTGTAAAGTTTCTTATGAGAAGTTTACTGTTATCCTTATTATTGTTACCCTCCTTGTAATGTTCTTTTTAATTACCTGCCCTTTAGATTTTATCTTTATTACTGTTATTTTTAGCAATTGTTATTAGT
Source organism: Proteles cristata cristata (assembly GCA_017311185.1). Classification (NCBI taxonomy): domain Eukaryota; kingdom Metazoa; phylum Chordata; class Mammalia; order Carnivora; family Hyaenidae; genus Proteles; species Proteles cristata. The sequence continues at coordinate 62,445 of JAESUZ010000695.1, read as the reverse complement.
TGTATTGGTATGATTGTCTCTATATTTAGTATACATGGGGTTCATTAAGAACTTGGAGTTTAGGCTTATTATTTTAATCTAATTTGGAAAAAATAAACTTTAACTATTATTTCTTCAATTTTTTTCTATATCCCTTTTCTCCAGACACATCCTGAGACTTTAATGTCATTATGTCTATCAGATCATTTGATATCCCACAAATCACTGATGGTCTGTTTGGTTTTTGGTCTTTTTGTATCTTTGTGCTTCTTTATGGCTAATTTATATTGCTGTCTTCAAGTTAACTCATCTTTTGGTGCACCTGGGGGCTCAGTCGGTTAAGCCTCCACCTTCTGCTCAGGTCATGATCTCATGGTTCATGGGTTTGAGCCCCGCATCAGGCTTTGTGCTTACAGCTAGATCTAAGCCTGGAGCCTGTTTCAGATTCTGTATCTCCCTCTCTCTCTGACCCTCCCCTGCTCATGCTGTCTGTCTCTCTCTCAGAAATAAATAAAACATTAAAAAAAATTTTAAGTTAACTCGTCTTTTCTTCAGCTTTGTCTAATATGCTGTTAATCCTACCCAGTATATTTTTATTTCAGATACTGTATTTAAAAGTGCCATTTTTGTTTTTTTTAAGTCTTCCATTTTTCTTTTCATCATGTTTATAGTTTCTTCTACATTCTTGAATATATGAAATATACTTGCAATGGTTTTTTGTCTAATACATCTCTCATTTCTCCCACACCTGGAACTGTATTTATTAATTGGTTTTTCTTCTAGTTCTGGGTCATATTTTCTTTTTTCTTGAATTCCTAATTGTTTTGCAAATTAGATATCAGATGTGATTTTTATATTATTAGATGTTGGATTTGTTAAATTCCCTTAAAGAACTTTGGACTTTATTCTGGCAGGCAGTTATGTTAATTGCAAAGTCTTATATTTTCAAAGCTTATTTTTTATGATATGCTGGGAAATACCCAGGGTTATCTTTAATATAATGCTAATTTATTCCCACTTTAAGGCAATCAATTTCTGAGAACTGCTTGATGCTTTGTGTATGAGAAGACCTCACCATTCTGGCTTGTGAAAATATGAACTATTCTCAGGCCTTCTGTGAGTGTCAGAAAATGTGCAGCCTACTGTTCTCCACTGATTATTTCATGGAGATCTTCATGGAGATCCAATTCATACTAGCCTAGACAAGTATTTAGCCAAATATTTGAAAAAACTCCTCTGTAGTCCTTCAGAACTCTCTTTTTCTCTTTGTGGAGTTTCCTCTTCTAAGAAATTGTGACTTATTAATTCTTTCTTGACCCCACAAACTTCCACATTCTGATCTCAGTCCTCTAAATGCAGCTAGAATTCAGGGCTCTGTTTTGGTTTTACCTACTTGTACTTGAACCTGGAACTTCCTGCTAAGAAGTTATCTGGGGCAATTGTAGTGCTCTATTCCTTTGTTTCTTCTCTCTTAGAGATCATTGTCTATGCTTCCTATGGTCAAATGTCTTAAAGCAGTTTTTTTTTTTTCATATATTTTACTTGTGTCTCACATTGTTCACAGTTGGAAGGCAATTCTTATTATAGTTCTTTATGGTTGGAATTAAATTATTTACACTCTTTTAATTTGTTTCATTTTTGTATCAAACTACACTTTTTAAAACAGCTTACAGTAGGGGCGCCTGGGTGGCTTAGTCGGTTAAGCGTCCGACTTTCGCTTAGGTCATGATCTCGCAGTTCGTGGATTCGAGCCCCGCGTCGGGCTCTGTGCTGACTGCCAGCTCAGAGCCTGGAGCCTGTTTCAGCCTGTGACTCCCTCTCTCTCTGACCCTCCCCTGCTCACGCTGTCTCTCTCTCTATCCTAGAAATAAATAAAAAACATTAAAAAAAACCAAACAGCTTACAGTTGTTATTCTTAAAACACATTCAGATAATTTGTGTTTAAGCCATTTACATTCAGTGCAATTACTATTATTATTTTTATATCTGTGATTTTGCTTTTTGTAAATGTCCAATCAGCTCTTAGTCCATTTGTTACAGTTTGCCTACCTTTTAAAAATCAGTTTTTAAACTATTCCATTTTACTTTTTCTATTTGACTTTTAGCTATAAAACTTTTTAAATAGTTTTAGTGGTTAATCTAGAGATGACAATATGCATGCTTAACATTTTATGACCTACCTTAAATAATTACTTCTTAATGAACAATTCAAGAAACTCAGAACAGTTGAACTCCATTCAATACTTCTTGTACTATTGTTGTTACAAATTTTTCTTTGTACCTTTTATTCTTTTCTATAGTTTAATGATTTTATCTGGAATTATTTTCCTTCAGAGTGCCCATTCATTTCCAATGAAAATATTGATATACATGATACTAAATATAACTTATTATTATTTTATTTATCTTATTTTTTGTTATTTTTCTATTTTTCTTTTAGTGGAATTATTTTTTTCCTTCCATTATTTCCCCTCTATTAGTTTCTTCTTTCCACTCAGCTTTTCACTTACTTTTCATTGGTACCCTCTTTGCTACTTAAACTTCCAAGCTGGGGCACCTGGGTGGTTCAGTTGATAGTGTCAGACTCTGGTTCAGGTCATGATCTTGCGGTTTGTGAGTTTGAACCCTGCTTTGGGTTCTGTGCTGACAGATCAAAGCCTGAAGCCTGCTTCAGATTCTATGTCACCATCCCTCCACTCTCTGCTCTTCCCTTGCTCTCTCTCACTCTCAAAAATAAATAAAAATTACAAAAATATTAAAACTTCCAAGGCTCCTGGGGCACCTGGGTGTCTCAGTCGGTTAAGCATATGACTTCAGCTCAGGTCATGATCTCATAGTTTGTGGAATCAAGCCCTGTGTCTGGCTCTGTGCCGATAGCTCAGAGCCTGGAGCCTGTTTCAGATTCTGTCTCTCTTCTTGATCTCTCTCTCTCTCTCTGCCCTCCCTGGTTGTGCTCTATCTCTCTGTCAAAAATAAATAAATATTTTTTAAAAAACTGCCAAGGCTCCCATATGGGGTTAATGATACTCAATATTTGTTTTGTTTTGTGCAAACAAAAGAAGAAAGAAAAAGAAAAAGAATAATTATAAATATAAAACCTATGTAAAGGTATAAATAGAAAAGTTCCAAAATAATTTAAATTCGTATTTTGTTTATACTTCTAGCTCGCATTTTTTTAGGGTAACATTAAGGAATATATGATGAAATTCATCAAGTTATAGTAAAGGAAACAGTTTTAAAATTTTAGCACCAATTACCTTATCTTTAACAGCTCAGTCACTAGCTTTGCTGAGGGAATTATTTTTATTAATATTGTTGGGTGGTACACCACACCAGGACGCTGCATATTTAAAGTTGTGGACAATTTTTAATTAAAACATGTATAGAATCAAATATTTCATTTTGTTCTGGCACCAGAAGATTCATTAGCTTTTTAATAAAAAATGTAGCTGATTGGCAATTATTTAGCTTGACTATCTCAAAATACTCTCTGCAAATGTCCTCTTCCATGAATGTTAATTTGACATTTGAAAGCATATTTGAGGATATTCACATAATTCTTTGATTTGTAATATTCAGACAAATATTAAGGAGAAAACACTAGGGAACCGTAAGTTTAAGTTCACTTTTCATATCCGATGATTGTTACAGAGTTTATCCAAGAGATGCTGTATTTGATTTTTAATATAGCTAATATATCATGCAACAATAAAAATAATCATACTGACATTTTTACCTGAAAAAATATTTACCAAGAAGAATGACATTTGCAAAAGAATCTTAAAGAATTGTTGTGCCTAAGGGAATATTCAGCTTAAGTTGATGTGACATTTTCAATGATGAAACTCGAAATTATCACTATGCATTTTTCTTAGAAATGTTTGTGTTAAAATAATGTTTATTTCTTTACATTATTAAAATATGTCATTCCACATTTTAAAGTATTTACACATTTCTGTATTTTGTTTCCATCTATTGTTTTATCTTTTTTCCCCTTTGAAGTAATTCTTTTATTTCACTCAAGTTCTTGGTGCAGAATCAATGAATTCCTTATATTCTAAATAAACATTACTTATTCTCACCATTATTTCCACCTCTCTTTTCTCACCTAGATATATATATATTTCCCAGTCTTGCAAATTGGATGGGACCACATGACTAATTCTGGTTAATTGACTGTGACTGGTCGTAATATGTATCACTTCAGGGCTGACACACTTAAGAGCCAGTGTGTCATGCTCTCTTCACCTGCCAAAATGGATTCTGAAGCATTGTGTTGAAATGGTTGTGTTATAAAATAAAAGCAACCCGGAATACTTAGTCACCACATGAAAAATATATGCCCTGAAGTCATGTGGACTTGCAAGAGAATTTTCATGAGCGAGAAATAAACTTGTTTAGTGTTAAGAAAGTGAAATTTTGGTATTTTGGTATTCCTATCACAGCATAACTTAGTGTATCCTGACTGTTATACATTTTAAAGAACTAAGGTATAGATACAAAGTGGGGTGGGAGTATGTCTTAGGAGTACCAAGACAGAGAAAAATATAGATGCTGATTATTGAAAAACAATTATCATGTTGCACATATATACTATTATATGGAAGGAAGGGCCTGACACAGATATAGGTTAAATTGGAGATACAGTTTCCCAGTACCTCATATATTCCTTAATGTCACCAAAAATACATTTGCATAAACATAACCATTTTACCTTTTTAGGGATGTCTCTCTGCTTTCTACTGCCTTTAATTATAGCAATAATGATTTTGTATGTATTTTTTATTAAACATTATCACACATCTTATTTAAGGAGTAGACACCCCAGGCAAGGAATATACAGAACAGAAGTTAATCTTGGGTCTCACACTTCTACATAAATAATCTTATATTTGAGGTTTAAAAAGCAACCTTACTACCATTTCCAAAAGTATTTATTAGACACTTACACAAAGTAATCTAAAGATTATCTCTGACCTCTAAAAACATGTAATTTAAAACAAGCACAATGACCATACACATCCCTTTGAGGTCTTATACACAAGTGTTAAGAAACTAAACAGCTATGTGATTGTCTTTTCTGCATTCTCAAGAAACTACACATGCCATGCTCTTCTAATATTTACCATATTCACCTTTATTTTTCCATCATTTGTGTGCTTTTTCTTATGTCCTTTTTGTGCTTTTCTTGCATAATCTTTGTGTTTCTTAGGGGTTGTATCTAATATACCTAACAACACAGTTAAAACAAGTAGGAATTCAACAAATAGCAAATATTAGCCATATATAAGTAAAATATTTTATGTATATGTCTGTGTAAAATATAAGCCAAACTGTTAGAATACCTAGCTTTTCATAATTTCCCTTAGTCATAATTACTGGCTCCAAGTGTATATGATTTGCAAATAGCCATTTTAATGGAGAAAATGTAAAAATATGTATTTTTCCCTCAAACCATGAAGAAAGGCAAAAAAAGAAAACTCCTAAATAATTCATTGGCTAGTTTCATTAATTCATTGTGACAGTTTGTAAATTCATTTCATCAAAGTTTATCAGGATATCAAAACAGCTTCATACACTTGAACCACTGATCTCAATCTGCCTACTAAAACAGAGAAATTTGAACCTTTTTATATTGTATGTAAAATTCATTCTGTGTGCACATATTTCTTTTTGGAAAAAGCATCTAAGTTTCATAAAATTCTCAAAGGAATGTATGAGTCATTAAATACTCTAAAGTCAGAAACATGATAATTGGTCTTGACCCCTTCCGTACTTTTACCTGCCACAGTCCCATTTATCCAGTCATCAATTTATCTTTCTAAATGTGCATTAAAATTGTCTCTTTCTCTCTGGCCTTAGTGCCTTAGTTCAGCCCCTCATCATCTCTTAAATGGTTTCTCTACCTCCATTCTTTTTTTTTTTTTAATGTTTTTATTTATTTCTAGGAGAGAGAGAGAGAGAGAGAGAGACAGCGTGGCAGGGGAGGGTCAGAGAGAGGAGTCACAGACTGAAACAGGCTCCAGGCTCCGAGCTGGCAGTCAGCACAGAGCCTGACGCGGGGCTCGAACCCAGGAACCGCGAGATCATGACCTAAGCAAAGTCGGACGCTTAATCGACTAAGCCACCCAGGCGCCCCTCTACCTCCATTCTTATACCCTTCCAACCCATCCTTCACACTTATAGAATGATCTATCTAAAACACAAATCTGATCAAGTGGTTTAACATCTTAAAACCTTTCACTGATAACACTTAAGTAAGATAAAATACATATCTCTTAGCATTGTGTAATGGGAACCATACTAGATCAGGGACAAGGTTTTTCAAATTCCATTTGTCTGTTCTGTGTTCTTTCTACTGTGTTCAAGAAGATCATTGTTCTAAACTTTAGCTTTGTCCTCTTGAATCAGGTATCTCTTATTAGGGATCTCTGAGAGTTTCCACTGGTTCAGGATTGAGAGAGAGAGAGAGAGAGAGCGAGCGAGAGAGAGCGCATGAACAGGGGAGGGGCAGAGGGAGAGCGAAAGAGAGAATCTTTAAGCAGGCTCTACACTCAGTACAGAACTTGATGCAGGGCTCAATCTCACAACTGTGAGTTCATGACCTGAGCTGAAATTAAGAGTTTGATGCTTAATTGACTGAGCCACCCAACCACTCCTCTTGATGGCTTTTTTTAAGTCAATGAATTAACTCTGGAATCTGTCTGTGGGCTTTTTTATGAATAAATATATTTACAGTTTAATATATTTCTGGTTGGGTTTTATGCTAGTTATAGCTAAAAACTTCCCCATTGGTTTGCAAACACTTGCTTAAAACCTATCAGTGGCTTCTAAATTATGCTAAGAACAAAACCAAGATCCTTCATGTGGCTCTAAAGCCTTGAACAGTGTAGCCACTACCTTATTTCACAGATTCATCTAACACAACTCCTTGTTACACTGTGTTTTCTTGCCTTCTTCCAATTTGTCACATTTCCTGTGTTCTTCTGCCATAGAGCTTATATTAGTTTGCTCAGAGCTGCCATAACAAAATACCAAAGACTGGGTGGCTGAAACAACAGAAATTTATTTCTCACAGTTCTGGGGGTTGAAGTTCCAAGATCAAGGTGTCAGTAGGTTTGTTTTTTTCCTAGGACCTTTTGCCTTGACTTGCAGGTGACTGCCTTTTTGGGGTGTCTACACATAGTCTTTCTTCTGTATGCACATGTCCCTGGTATCTTCCATGTTTCTTAATTTCCTCTTTTTTTTTTTTTTTTTTCAAATAGTTATTGTCAAATTAGTTTCCACATAACACCCAGTGCTCATCCCCACGAGTGCCCTCCTCCATGCCCATCCCCCCTTCCCCCTCACATCCATCAGTCCTCAGTTTTTGTCAGCATTCAAGAGTCTCTCATGGTTTGCCTCTCTCCCTTTCCCCCACCATTTCCGCCCTTCTTCTCCCCCTTGTTCCTCTGTCAAGTTCCTCCTAATCCTCCTATACGTGCAAACATATGATATTTGTCCTTCTCTGCCTGACTTATTTCGCTCAGCATAACACCCTCAAGGTCCATCCATGTTGCTACACATGGCCAGATTTCAATTTTTCTCATTGCCATGTAGTATTCCATGGTATAGATAAACCACATCTTCTTAATTTCCTCTTCTTATAAGAATACCAGTCCAATTGTATTAGGTCCCACACTGAGGGGATGCTCATTTTATTATAAGCACCTCTTTAAAGTCCCTTTCTCCAAATACACTCATTTTTAAATACTGGGGGTTGGGACTTTTATATATAAACCTGGAAGGAAATAATTCAGTCCATAACAAGGCCATTATAATTGTTAATTCCTCTCTCTGGAATAGTTTTTCCACCTCCACACTGTCCACCTCCTCAATTTCGACACACCTAATTTTTCTAGTTTTGTAGTTGAGTCCCATTCAGGTTTTATATGCTAGATTAAATAGTTGTGAGATTCTTTCCCTAATGACTTAATTTCTAAGTCCACTTTATATTTATATATTTATTGGTGTAATGATTTGTTATTATATACATATGCTACTTAATGATCAGTAATATGAAAGGGAGGGCCATATACATTATGGCTCATCAAAGTGTTTATGATTCTTAATGTAATATCTGGAGTACAACACATGCTCAATAAATAATTTTGAATAAATGTATGCTGAATGAATACTATATAATATAACTGGAAAATATGAATATTGTTTTTCAGTGATAGCTTCTTACTGAGATCTTTATCCTCAATAGTTGTCACAGTGAGTAGAAAATAATAGGTTCTGATTTCATGTTTTCTCAGGAGGAATGAATGACTGTCTCTTTTGTGGCTTAGGTATATATAATTTAGCATGATTGGTTGACTGAAACAGTATTAAAAACATTAGGACTCAAATCTAAACTCCAGATTTATTTAAGGTTTTCTCTCATTTGTTTTCTATAGTACTTATTGCTTTTATATTTAATACTGGATTCTGTTTTTCTATCTCTATGCCATTTTAACTTTACGCCATGACTCTTGTTCCCTACCTAGACTCTGAACTTGATACCTCTATTTGGTATTGATTACACATTGATGTTCAGTAGTTCTCAAAGATACACTTCTTATTTTCCTATCTCTGATTTCATGTACTATAACTAAGGATGGAAGAGGGCACACCCATCATATATAATCTTCTATAGCCTTAGAGGCCACATTTCCCTCCAAAGTTGACCATTTTTCACACAGAAGGAATTAAACAAAATGAAGGTACTTCATTACCCAAAACATATAGCATAAAATTGATTTATTTAGATGAATATAGAGCTTTCTTAGCTTTTCAGAAAAAAATTGTGTGTGTAGAAAGAGATAGTTCTCTAGTAAGTATATTTAAAAATAAAATTCTAAGGTGTTTGAAATATAAAAAGAGACTATAGTTACATATACTACCCAGAATTTAAAAATTTTAATATCCTCCCTTTCTTATGAATAATTACATAAATGGGAGGAAATAATGAAAAATAGCTCTACAAATTAATAATAAATAATTGACAGAAATGACTGAACACATTTGAAGAGTTTTGCTATACATATATCAAAAAGATAGGTTTTTTTTTATAGTTTATTTATTTTTGAGACAGAGACAGATCATGAGCAAGGAAGAGGCAGAGAGAGAAGGAGACACAGAATCTGAAACAGGCTCCAGGCTCTGAGCTGCCAGCACAGAACCCGATGCGGGGCTTGAACCCACAAACCACGAGATCATGACCAGAGCCAAAGTTGGGCGCTTAACCAACTGAGCCACTTAGGCACCCTGACTTATATTAAAAAGATGAAGATGGATGATGAGCATATTTAATTCAGCATATGTCAGCCTGAAAGTATATTTATGTTATTGAGAACAATAAACCCTGCAAAGTGAATAGGTGAAAAAATTAGATATAAAGGAAGAGATCATAATTTCATCTAAAAGTCTAAAAGAGTTATTAGTACAGATTTCTGCATTGTTTTCTGGCATAAGATCATAGTTTTCAATCATGTCTCTTTTGATTTGTTATCTAATATAAATGTCCTTCAAATGAAAAGCAATATAAATATACATTTTTTAGAGCAGAGAATCATTAGTAATCCTATGTTAAGTTCCTAATGATGCTTGTACACTCCAACCCAAAGTTTCAAGATACAGGAATTTGAAACTTTAGGTCATGGTTTAAGATGGGATTAATATGTGTATATATATATGTGTGTGTGTATATATATATATATTTGCAATTCACTTGGCTTCTCATCACAAAAATATACCATAGCCCATACACACACTCAAGTTTAAGTAGGAAAGATTAAACATAGGGAGAAGGAAGTAAATACATAACACTGTATTCATTATCTATTGCTGAATAGTAAAATACCCCAAGCCTCAGTGATTTACAATAGCATTTATCATCTCAGTTTTTGTGGTTTAGTCATAGCTTAGCTGGTTCCTGCAACTCAGGGTCCCTCACAAAGCTTTAATGAGGGAATGTTCTGTGGCTGCAGTCATCTCAAGCCTTAGTCTGGGTATTTGGGGTGGTGGATCAGGAAGTTAGGATCTACATCTAAGCTCACTCATCTGGCTATCAGCAGGCCTCAGGTCCTCACACTCTGTTGACCAGAGATATCAGTTCCTGGCCAATTTATAGAGGGCTACAGCAACATGACAGCTTGATTCAGAGATAAAGGGAGGGAGATGGAGAGAGAGAGAGAGCAAGAGAGAGATTAAGTCTGAAGCTATAGGCCTTTTGTCACCAAATCTCAGAAAGGACATCTTGCTACTTCTGCCGTATTCTGTTTATTACAAGCTAATCAATAAGTCCAGCCCACATTGAAGAGAAGGGAATTACATAAGTGTTTCAATTCCAGGATACATAAGTGTGTCAATTCCTGGATACGGGAGCACTGGGACCAATCTTACACATTACCTACCACAAATACCACATAAAGGCAAAACAGGATAAGACTAAGGGAAAAAGTGAATTATAGAAATTGCTATATCACATTAGATCACACAACTTTTTGCTCTCAAAATGAAAATGTGATCATAAAAACCTCTGGATAATTATTTGGTACTCAGAAGATTATTTCAACAGTTACTGGATAGCCATTATGTGTCAAAGGTTAGAAAACTATGGCCTTCAGCCCTGGTTTTGTAAATAAAATTTTGTTGGAATAGAATCATGCTCATTTATGTATTTTCTATATATTATTTTTGTACTAAAACACAGAGATGAGTAGTTGATACTATGATCTATGACCTATAAAAACTAAAATATTTATTGTCTGGTCCTTTAAGAAAATGTTGCAAGGCTAAATCAATGATAATAATTATGAATTTCTGCAAAAAGCTAAGATTTTGTGGAGGCATTTTTTTTTTCTTATATTATAGACCCAGTTCTCACCGTTTCACTGCCAGGAACTTTCCAGATAAGTCAGTCCCAAGTAGATATTAGCCCATTCAGGAAATTTCCCTAGCTACTAAGGATGAGTTAGATGGCCTTCCTCTGTGCTACTGTGGTGCTATGTGCATATATCTATATAGCACTCACTATATTGTATGTTTTTATTTATTGAGATAAAATTTAGAAAACATACCATTTTAACCATTTTAAAGTATACAATTGAGTAAGTACACTCACAATGTTGTACAACCATCATTATTATTTAATTCCAGAACGTTTTCATAAACACAAAAAGAAATCACATTCCCATGAAGCAGTCATTACCCATTATCCTGTCACCACAACCTCTGGCAATTTCCTATCTTTATGGATTTTCCAATTCTGGATATTTCATACAGTGGTAATCATAAAGTATATGGCCTTTAATGTCTAGCTTCTTTCACTCAGCATATTGTTCTCAAGATTCATCTATACTTAGCATATATAAGTACTTCATTCTTTTTATGGATGAATACTATTTCTTTTGTTTGTTCATTTTGTTTTGCTTTATTTATTTATTTATTTATTTATTTATTTAGAGACAAAGAAAGCATAAGTGGGGGAGGGGTGGAAGAGAGGGAGAATCCCAAGCAGACTCTGTGCTGTCAGGTCAGCAAAGAGCCCAATGTGGGGCTTGAACTCACTAAACTGTGAGATCATGACCTGAGACAAAATCAAGAGTCAGATGTTTAACTGACTGAACCACCCAGGTGCCCCTGAGTAATATTTCATTATATGGATATACTAATTATGTTTATATATTTATTATTGAATGGACATTTGAGTTGTATCTACTTTTGAGGTAATATGCATACAGCAGCTACGAATATTTGTGTAGAAGTGTTTGTTTGAGGAGCACTTGGGTGGGTCAATGGGTTAAAGTGTCTGACTTAAGTGTTCCATCTCTTGCATTTTTAGAAAGAGTTTGAAAAGGATTGGTGTTAATTTTTCTATAAATGTTTGGTAAAGTTCACCAGTGAAATGCTTTTTGGGGGGGAGAGATTTTGATTACTGATTCAATCTCTTTACTTGATCTAGACATATTCAAATTTTCTATTTATTTTAAGTCAGTTTTGGCAGTTTGTGTGCTTCTAGGAACTTGTCCATTTCACCTAGGTTATCTAATTTGCTAACACACAATTGTTCATAGAATTATCTTATAATACTATCTATTTAAAGTTACTAATAATGTCTCTACTTTTATTCCTGACTTTAGTTATTTGTATCCTCTTTTTTTTTCTTAGTATAGCTAAAGGTTTGTCATATCATTGTTCTTTTTAAACAACCAACTTTTGGTTTTATTGATTCTATTATTTTTTGTTCCCTGTTTTGTTTATCCCTTTGTAATGATTATTATCTCCTTTCTATTTTCTTTGAGTTTAGTTTACTATTTGTTTAAAATTACAGTATAATTAACATACAGTGTTATATTAGTTTTAGCTATACAATATAGTAATTCAACAATTCTACACTTTACTCAGTGTTTATTATGATAAGTGTACTCCTAATCTCCTTTATCTATTTCACTCATCTCCCACCCTACTTTTCTTTGGCAACCACCAGTTCTCTATATTTAAGTCTGATTTGTTTGTTTGTTTCTTTTTCTTTGTTTTTCCTCTTTAATTCCACATGAGTAAAATCATATTTGTCTTTCTCTGACTGAATTAGTTCACTTAGTATTATACCCTCTAGATACATCCATGTTGTTGCAAATGGCAAGATTTCATTCTTTTTCATGGCCGAGTAATATTCTTGTATTTGTGTGTATGTGTTTGTGTGTCACAAACAATGGAATATTGTATATTGTATCACATCTTCTTTATCCATGCATCTCTGGATGGACACAGGTTGCTTCCATTGCTCTTATTTTTCTAGTTCCTTAGGGTGTAAAGTTAGGTTATTGATTTGTGATCTTTCTTTTTTAATGTAAGCACCTACCACTACAAATTTCCCTCTGAGCACTGCTTTTGCTAAATCCTTTCTTTTTGCATGTTGTGTTTTTATTTTTATTTGTCTCAAAGTATTTTTTAATTTCACTTGTGATTTCTTCTTTGACCTATTGTTTATTTAAAGTGGTTTTTTTTAGGGGTGCCTGGGGAGCTCAGTCAATTGTCTGGCTTTGGCTCAGGTCACAATCTCCTGGTATGTGAGTTTGAGCCCTGTGTCAAACTCTGTGCTGATAGCTCAGAGCATGGAGCCTGCTTCAGATCTTGTGTCTACCTCTCTCTCTGCCCTACCTCTGCTCATGTTATTTCTCTGTCTCAAAAATAAATAAACATTTAAAAAAAATTTTAAAGTGCATTGTTTAATTTCCACATATTTATGAATTTTTCGGTTTCACTTCTGTTGACCAGTTATTGATCATTAGTTATTATTATCAAACATTTCTAGTTAATTTTTCATGTCTGTTATTATATTTTTCAGCTCTAAAATATGTGTATGGTTTCTCTTTATAATTTCTACCTCTTTATTAATATTTTCTATTTGTTGAGACACTGCTTTTATGATTTCCTATAGGTTCCTTTCCCTCCTGATATCCTTTAGCTCTTCGAGCATAGTAACATAATTGCTTTGGTTTTTGTATAGTTATTAGTTCATGCATTAATTTACTATTTTCATATCAATTTCTTTTTTGCTTTCCATCAAATATAAGTTATTGTTTTTTGCCATATGCCATATAATTTTTGTTGAAAACTGGACATTTTGAATATTATAATATGGCAATTTAGGAAATAAGATTCTGCTCCATATCCAGTGTTTATTTTCATTTTTTGTAGTAGACATTTTTGTTTGTATTCTGATTTTACTAATTTGATGTCAATATTCTTTGTCATCTGTGACCACTGATTTTCTTGTTCCATATGTATGGTTTGATCATAATGCCTTCAGGTTCCATTAAGTCAGCTAGTGATTTGACAGATATTTCGTTGAACCAACCAATCAACAAACAACTCTCAGTCTTTGCAGATGGACTCTGTGTGTGTGGTAGAGAATGCTTTCAACACTCATCTAGGCAGTTTAAAATTCTGTCCTTGAAATATACACTACTTACACTTTAAACTTACATAATTTTATATGTCACTTATATCTCAATAAAGCTTTAAGAAAACCTCTGCTTTAGCTTTACTTCCTGCTTCTGCTGATCCTAAAGGTCATCTGGAGGTGAGAGCTGAGGGCCTTCTCTGGTTTACTTTGAAGATGTGCCTAACCCTATGCATAAGTGTCACCTTCTAGGTTTCTATCTCATTCTCGATCCCTTCTTCCCCAGATTTTTAGTTTAATTATTGTTTCCCTCAACTGTTATACTTTACCAATGGTGTCAGTGGTTCAGGAGTTTGTCTTGAAATGCTTTTGACAAATGATCCTTGGAAAATTGCATCCATGATGGGAGAGTTCTAAGTTAGGTGGAAATAAAGCAAGTTCTTTTCTTTGTTCCTTCAGAGAGCCACTCAACAATTCAAAACAAGCTGCCACAAATCTTTGAGAATAAGGTCCATTTTGTGCCCTGTGTACTAGGAATCTATATGGGTAATGTAGACTGTTGCCCTCAAAGCTATGAGAGAGTAGGGGATACAATCAGGCTAAGATGCCACAGATCTCTTTTACCAAGATTTAAGGATTTTTTTTTTTTTAATTTTTTTCTTATCTAAGCATTCACTTGATTGCTCTAAACATTTAATTTGTTCCTGGAATTCTGACAAAGTTTTTTCCCATAGTTTTTGCTAGTTTATTCTCTATTTTTGTGGAGAGACAGATTTTTGGAGATTCCTACAACATCATTTTTGCTGACATCACTGAATATATTTAATCTTAATAATTTGTTTCAATCTCTTTCCTTGGCTGCAATGCCATGAGCCCCTGGAGAACAGAGATTATATCTTGGCCATCTTCATCTCTCCAGATACTATCAGAGATCCAGATACATAGTAAGCAGCTTTAAATTTATGTAAATGAATGAATAATAACTGAATTGAAAATACATCTTATTTTATAGACAATTAAATAAATCCTCCAATGATGGAAAAAAATTGATGGAGTGGGTGTCACAGCTCATGCTTTTGGATATGTGGATAGGAATGAGGGAAATATGGACTCTCTGCATAGCTATGTTGCATCAGTGAATTAAGCTACTTATTTTGATCAGATTACTAAACTGGTGAATTAGAGAAAGGTTGTAGACTTAGCATGTCAGTATTACATTTAGTTATGCTATTGAGTCTAATTTTTGCCACATATTAGATATATGAATATTAATTGAAAGTAAGTACACTTAGGTAGGCTTATAATGGCTGAATGTCTTATATTGTATGTGTTCATATTAAATGCCTCGTTGGTATCAATTTCAAATAATTCAATTTCTTAAAAACCAAACTGAAACCTCGGCTAGTAGCTTCACTGCATAAGTTAAGTATCCTGTGGGATAAAAGACATTCTTTTTTGTTTATAATATTTTTTTCCCATTATCACAAAGGCAATGTGAAAACTGCATTTGAGGTAAAAAAAGAAATCGCATATCTGGGCACTGTGGCTTAAGTAGATTTCCTATTCACTAAACAGATAAATGAAGACAGTACCATGTGTTACAAAGAATATAATTTTGACTGCTACTGTATTACTTTGTGATATCATTCACAGGAAGTAGTCTACCACTGATACTCACCATCAAATCCAGTTACCAGCTGCGCAGTTGTACCCCTTCCATTCATTTAAGTGTGGATTATTTTGGTTGTCTTTTGCTTTACTATGATAAAAATGCCATGGAAATAGTTCTCAGAGTTCCATTTCCTTACACAACCAATGGTAAAAAATAAATAAATCAAGGAATATTATAAGATTAACATGAGGTAAACTTACAAAATTAACCCATAGTTCCAACTTCAGTTTCATTTTACAAAATATATTGTATACATTGATCGTGTATCCTTCTGCTTTCTGTGATTTATTACTGGATCCTAAAATATCACTTAATCTCTGGTTAATACTCTATATTCCTAATATATATTTATTTTTACCTACCTACTTAAACAATTCCTAAAGTGGGATTCCAGATAATGTTCATTTAGTTAAATCCTGTATCCTCCATCTATCCCTAACTTAACCTTCTTCACAGAGAAAAGTGAGACCATCATGAATTGAATCCTTCAAGTTTATATACATATATATATATAATTTATATAATAAATAAATTATATAAAAATATATATAAATAAATAATTAATTAATAATTAATAATTAAATAATTAATAATTAAATAATAAATAAATATAAATAAATAAATTATATATATAGTATATATATAAATAAATTATATATATACTAAAGGATTATATATACCTAATTATATATTAGATTATATATATTTAGATTTTATATAAGATATATTTAAACACATATACACCAACACAATCAAATTTTGAGGCATGGATTGATTATTCTTTGGCTTTGATAGTCTACTCAGAAGATAAGATAGTTATCAGAACACGTGGTTGCAACTCCCAGATTACTGATATTAATGTTTTGTATGTCTAGACAAAAATATATTGTATAGTATAGATATTTACAAAATGGAAAGAGAATTATCTATCACCTGTAAAAGTCACAAGGGAAAAACAGATGATAACAGATATATGAAGGATATTTAGTAGGAAAGCCTTCAGTAAATTATAAGAACAATAACAATTTTATAGGTGGACTTTATTCAAGTACAGATGTGCTCTGGAAAAGTACTTAAAACACTTTGAAAATCTCACAAAATCCTACTGGGAATGAAGAGGTAAGGGAGGGTTAGAGAGATTATTATCTAAGGGAAGTGTGTGGTAACGTATTTTGAAAATGAATAATATCAGAAGATGAACTATTACTCTTCTTTTATTATTTTTCTTTGAGAAAGTGAGAGCACAAGAAAGAGAGGGACAGAGGAAGAAGAGAGAGAGAGTCTTATGCAGGGTCCCTGACCAACAAATTGTCCAATACAGGGCTTAATCTCATGGCCTTGAGATCATGACCTGAGCTAAAATCAAGAGTCCAATGCTTAACTGAGTGAGCCACACAGGTGCCCTGAAATATTACCTTTCTTAAACAAAGCTTTAGATTTTTCCCTATCAACTTGTGTTAATATTTGGGCCTGTCATAATGTTAAAATTTGGAAAGGACTTTGTTGAAAAAAGAAAAGAATTAACAAGGGTTTGATGGTAAAATATCCACAGCTCCCTATGTAGATTTGGTTATTGGCAATAACATACCAGTCATGCTTTTGCCTCACAACCTTTGCACTCACTTCTCCCACTGCTAAAAATATTCTTTCCTCAAATAACTGTGTGATGGTCCCTCTCATTTTATTCATATCTCTGCTCAAATATCCCCTTATCAGTGAAAACTTCTCAGGCAGCATATATATTAAGTATATATAAATTATGTAATTATAACATGTACTATATATTACATTACATTATATATTGCATATCATATATAATACTTAAATATATGAGATCTATTTATACAAAATACCAATGCACATATACACCCCGGTATTCCTATATCTTTCTTGTTTCTCCACTGCATTTATTACTATCTGACAGAACAAATCGTATGTTTATTGTCTGACTCATCCCAGCTAAAATGTAGGGTCTAGGAGAACAAGTAAACATATTTATGCGCAATAATCAAAGTACCTCCTATCTTTATTTCAGAGTTTATCTATCTATCTATCTATCTATCTATCTATCTATCTATCTATCTATCATCTGTCTAATCTGTCACCTCTCTGCCTGTTCTTATTGATATCTTTGACTCCACTTCAGCACCAAAGGACTTATTCTAGCCTTTCATCTTATTGTGACTTCTTTCTGAGACTCTCCTTATCCATAACATATTTACTTATTTGTTCATCCACATTATAGTTTTCAGAAGTTGCATAATTACTTACTGATACCCCTGTGAGAAAAAAAAACATATATTTCCTTTTGTGTTTAGCTTTTATAATATCCAATGAAAACAGAAGAGTCCATCTCACCCCAATATCTGTGCAACCCTTTGTAATTAACTGGTCTCCAAACCGTGAACCATGGCTGCCACTGATCTGTGTTCTATCACCATAGGTTTATTTTTTTGAAAATGACAAATGGAATCATTCAATATATAACCTTTAGAAAGATCCCTTCCCTAAGCAAAATGCAGTTGCATGTATTAATAGCTTATGCCTATTTATTGCTGAGTAGTATTCCATTGTGGGGTGTCTGACAATTTGTATATCTATTCAGTTTGAGGGAGATTTGTGTTATTTCTAGTTGTTTTTTCAAATATTGATAAAATAGCTATAAATAATTACATACAAGTTTTTGTGTAAACATAAATTTTCAGTTTTCTTGGGTAAATGCTGAGGAGTGGGCTGGCCAGTTCTTATGGCAAATATATGATTACCTTTATGAGAAACTGTTAAATTACCTTCCAAAATAACTATACCATTTGCATCCCTGTGAAGAGATATGAACAATGCACTTGCTACAAATAGTCTTTTGTACTTTCTAGCATACAAATAATGCATACATCTCGTTGAGATTCATACAGAAGCATTTCATGTTTGGTGCTATTGCTAATGAGTATGTTTTATTAATTTTGACTTCTAAGTTGATTACTACTGCATAGTAATACACTTTATGAATATTGACCTTGGTTCTATTGCCTTGTTAAACTCACTTGTTTGTTCTAGCCTTTCAGGTAGACTTTTTTGGATTTCCTATGTAAACAATTATGCCATATACAGAGATAATTTGTTCCTTTTCCATCTATCTGCCTTTATTTCTTTTTCTTATTGCATTGCAAGTATTTAATATATGATGTTGAACACCAGTGTTGAGAGTGAACATCCTTTTCTTATTCCCAATATTGTTGGGAAAGCATGCACATTTCCGGCATTTAATATGATATTAGCAATCAGTATTTTGTTGATACCACTTGAGTCAATCAAGTTACCTTCTATTCTTGGTTTGTAAAGAGTTAAAAAACTTTTTTAACATTTATTTTTGAGAGAGAGAGAGAGCGAGCGCTCGTGCGCGCGTGAATGGGGGTGGTGCAGGGAGAGGGGGACAGATAACAAAGCGGATAGCAGAGAGCTCAATGTGAGGCTCAAACCCACCAACCCTGAGACAATGATCTGAGCCAAAGTTGGTCGCTCTACCAACTGAGTCACCCAAGAGCCCAGAGATTACTTTTTGCTTTTGTTTTTTCCACTATTTATTTATTTATTTATTGAGTGCTCGCTCTCTCTCATTCTCTCTAGCTCTCTTTATTCTCAAGTTAGTTGACATACAATGTAGTCTTGGCTTCAGCAGTAGAGCCCAGTAATTCATCACTTACATATAACACCCAGTGCTCATCCCAACAAATGCCCTCCTTAATGCCCATCACCCATTTAACCCCACCTCTACCCTCTACCCCCATAAACTCTCAGTTTATTCTCTGTATTTAAGAGTCTCATATGGTTTGTCACCCTCTCTCTTTTTATCTTATTTTTCCTTCCCTTTCCTGAGATGATTTTTTTAATCAGAAAAAGATGTTGGATTTTGTGAAATGTTTTTTCCTCTCTGCCTCTACTGAGATATCATATGATTTTTCTTATTTAGTCTGTTAAAACTGCCACTTATTTTGATTGATTTTAAGTATTGAACCAGTTTTACGTTTGTGAGGATTTATTATCCTTTTTGTATATTTCTAGATTTACTTTTCTATATTAGCTTTAAACTTTTTCTAGGTTCATTAGGGATATTAATTGGTACTTTTTCTTTTTTTTGTAAGGTGTTTGGCTAGTTTTCCACCAAGGTAATATTGGTCTTATAAAATAAATTGGGAAATAGTCTCTTCTCTTCTACCTTCTACAAGGAATCATTTACAATTGGTACTATTTGTCAATTATTCCGTAAAATTTTACTGGGCCTCCAGTTTTCTTAGTGGGAAAGTTTTAAGCTACAAATTCAATTTATTTAATAGTATAGTTCTAAAAGGAGTATCTATGCTACTTAAGTAAAGTTGGTATTCTACGTCCTTTAATGGGTCTTCCCATCCCATCCATCTTGTCATATTAATTGGCATAGAGCTCTTCTTAGTATATATTTATTATCTTTTTCATGTTTGTATGTATTGCAGCAATGGTCTTACCTAATTAATTTCTGATATTGGAAATTTGTATCTTTCTTTTTTTGTTGGTAAGTATGGCAATTTTAGTGAATTTTTTTCAAGGAACTAAGTTTTGTTGTATTTGTCTATTTTGACTATTTCCTTTCTTTTGCTTGCTTTGGGTTTAATATCTTTTTTGTTTGCTTTTAGTATGTTAATTTAGGACTTTTCTTCCTTTAGTATAACCATTTTTTATAAATTTCCTTCTCAGTACTACTTTAGTTGCATTCTACAAACTGATATATTTAGTTTTGTTTTTATTTAGTTCCAAATAATTTGTTAACACCTTCTGAGACTTCCTTCTTGACACAGGTCATTTAAAAATCAGAGCCCAGAGAGGAGGCAAGATGGTGCAGAAGTAGGGAGCGCCATACATTTCACTTGCCCCCATCTCTCAAACAGAGAAAGCCTGAAGTCATAGGAACCCTTACAGAATCCAGGATTTGGGAGGAAAAGGAGACAGAGTACATGAGAAAACCTTATAGTGTAAGTGGGAACTAGGGAAGATAAAATCAGGCCGGGACCAGAGACACAGAGGGAGGGGGCATCCCTCTTTGTGGGGCGCCATGGTGAGTCTACGGAAAGAAAGAAAGAGTGGCCGAAACTGCTCAAGACACTGTCCCTGTCGCTGGAGAAGAGAAAAATCTCTGCTCGGGACACAGAAGGATCCGGTTTCCTGCTGTCCAGCTGACAAGAGGCAGACGTACTCCTCCCAGGCGACCCCAGGAGAAACTTCTCCTCAGTCTACAGCTCGACCTGGAGGGGACGCAGTGATACCCAAAACGGTGCCTTTGTGCTTGGGGCTCAGCTGGACCTCCGGGGCAAGAGGCTTGAAACTGCTCTGAGGGACTCACCGCGATTTCATATTTTGGGCGACAGGACACAGAGGGACCCAGTTCCCTGCTGTCTACCTGACCCTAGGCGGGAAGCACTCGTCCCAGGTGACGCCGGGAGAAACTGCTCCTCACTCGCTAGCTCAGCCTGGAGAGGATGCGAGCAATGTCTGAAGCCGCACATTTGTGCTTCTGGCTCAGCTGGATCCCCAGGGGGAAGGTGAGAGGCTTGAAACTGCTCTGAGGGACTCACCTCTGAGTTTATATTTTGGGCAATATCAATGAGGTGCGTGAACTAAGATCTGGAAATGAGGCCTGGCTTGGGATACAGAGCACAGCCCACCTTGGCTATGTCCCCAGCACATGGAGATCACACCCAAAAGAGTGAGTTGCAACGCTTGGTTCAAGAAAGCACTGGGGCACAGCCACGTTTCTCCCCACAACCACCAAGGGAGGACCCCCCCACAGGAGACACTGGAACAAACCACGCCCATCCCCGCTAGAGAGCTGCTTTTTTCTTTTTTTTTCTTTTTTTTTTTTTTCCTTTTTCTTTCTTTCTTTTCTTTTTTTTTTTTCCCCACTGGAGCAGGGGCAAGACCAACATGAATGCACTGCCCTAATAAATTCTGATCACTGGCTTGATTAAACAGTCACATATAATCCATTCTCTAGATGTAAATTCTACACCTCCACCGCTACCTTTTTGTCTCTCTCTCTCTGGAGTAATCAGACTGTATAGTTTCTCTGAGTAGCATCATCATCATTTCTTTCACCTGCTCTCCAACCATATTCCCCTCTTTCTCTCTCTGAATTAAGCCTCTTAGTCTTTCTGCCTGCTCATTTCATTTCCAATTTCACTTCCTCCCTGCCCTCTCATTTCTCTCTTTGTATATGCTTTTCCATCAGCATGGCATACACCCTGTTCTTTATTTGCAGCTTTGAATTCTGGTTCTATTTTAGACTGTCTTTTGTCTATTGGGTTTTTTCTTTCTTCTTTTATTTTCTTCTTTTTTCTTTTTTATGTATTTTTATTTGTGTTATTTGTCTTCTCTCCTTCCTCTTTTATTTTTTGTATGTGTCCTTTCCTTTTTTTCTTTTTCTTTTTCCCTTTCAGTTTACGTGTTTGTTGGATAAGTCTGTGCATTTGTGTGCCTTTGTTCCCTGTGTGTTTGTCTTTTTTTTTTTCCCCCAGGACTACCTCAAGAAACAGGCCAAAGTAGACATGGTGGAGAGTCTCAAATACCACTACGAGTAGGAAAATAAAATAACCAAGGTCTCAACACCAGAGACCAAGAGACACCATTCAAAGAGCACTTTCTGAATGGACAGACCCTGGACAGTCAAAGAGTCTGCTTTGGCACAGCAGCACTCACAGGTGCAGAGGGCATAACAAGCTTTTAAAACTAACAAGAGATAGAAATCTAACCAAAATGATGAAACGCAAGAACTCTCCTCCAAAGAAATTACAGAAAGAATTGACGGCTAAAGAACAGCTCAAAACAGGTATAAGCAAAATGACTGAACAAGAATTTAGAACAATAGTCATAAAATTAATTACTGGGTTTGAAAAAGGCATGGAAGACATCAGAGAAACTATTGCTACAAAGACTATTAAAAATAGTTGTGATGAATTAAAAAGTGCTATAAATGAGATCCAAAATAAAATGAAGTCCTTCAATGCATGGATTGAAGAGTCAGAAAACAGAATAAGTGATTTAGAAGATACAATTATAAAAAGAGGAAGCTGAGAAAAAGAGAGATAAACTGATACAGCAACACGAAAGGAAATTTCGAGAGCTCAGCAATACAATCAAACGGAATAATATCCATATCTTAGGAATTCCAGAAGAGGAAGAGAGAAGGAAGGTGCTGAAGGAGTCCTTGAACAAATTATAGCAAAGAACTTCCCCAATCTGGGGAAGAAAACAGACGCTGAAATCCAGTGGCACAAAGAACTTCCCTCAGACAGAACTTGAATCAATCTTCTGCACGACATATCATAGTGAAACTGGTAAATATAAGGACAAGGAGAGAATACTGAAAGCAGCTAGGGATAAAAGGGCCCTAACATACAAAGGGAAACCTATCAGAGTGGCAACAGACCTATCGACTGAAACTTCACAGGCCAGAAAGGAATGGCAGGAAATCTTCAATGTGATGAACAGAAAAAATATGCAGCCAAGAATCCTCTATCCAGCAAGCCTGTCATTCAGAATAGAAGCAGAGATAAAAGTCTTTCCACATAAACAAAAATTGGAAGAATTCATCACCACTAACCCAGTCATACAAGAAATCCAGAGGGGGACTCTCTGAGAGAAATGTTGTGAGGAACACAAACTATCAGAGACACCACCACAAGCATGAATCCTACAAAGAACTCAATGACTCTAAAACCATATTTTTCAATAATAACACTGAATGTAAATGGACTAAATGCCTCCCGTCAAAAGGCATAGGGTAGCAGAATGGATAAAGAAAAATAAATCTATTTGCTGTCTATAAGAAACCCCATTTTATACTGGAGGACACCTTCAGATTGAAAGGGGATGGAGAAATACATATCATGCTCCTGGAAGTCAAAAGAAAGCTTGAGGAGCTATACTTATATCAGAAAAACTGGACTTTAAATTAAAGAGAGTAACAAGGGATGAAGAAGGGCATTGTCTAATAATTACAGGGTCTATCCATGAGGAAGAGGTAACAATTACAAATGTCTATGCACCAAATATGGAAGCACCTAAATATATTAAACAATTAATCACAAACAGAAACACTTTTATGGATAAGAATGTGCTAATAGAAGGGGCTATAATACTCCACTTACAGCAATGGCTAGATCAACTAGACAGAAAATCACTAAAGAAACAATGGATTTGAATGACACGTTGGACCAGATGGATTTGACAGATATATTTAGAACTTTACATCCTGAGGCCATGGAATTCACTTTCTTCTCAAGGGCGCATGCAACATTCTCCAAGATAGATCACATACTGGGACATAAAGCATACCTCAATAAATATAAAAGAATTGAGATCATACCATGCACACTTTCATATCACAATGCCATGAAACTCGAAATCAACCACAGGAAGAAGTCTGGAAAACCTCCAGAAACATGGAGATTAAAGAACACCCTACTAAAGAACGAATGGGCCAATCAGGCAATTAGAGAAGAAATTTTAAAAATATATGGAAACAAATGGAAATGAAAATACAACAATCCAAAATCTATGGGGTGCAGCAAAGGCAGTACTAAGAAGAAAGTGTATCGCACTCCGGGCCTATTTCAAGAAATTAGAAAAAGCGCAAGTACAAAATCTAACAGCACACCTAAAGGAATGAGAAGGAGAGCAACAAGAGCACTCCAAACCCAGTAGGAGAAGAGAAATAATAAAACTCAGGGCAGAAATAAACAATATAGACACCAAAGAAAAAGTTGAACAGATCAATGAAACCAAGAGTTGGTATTTTGAAAAAATAAACAGAATTGACAAACCTCTAGCCAGGCTTCTCAAAAAGAAAAGAGACAGCACCCAAATAGACAAAATCATGAATGAAAATGGACTTAGTACAACCAACTCCTCAGAAATACAAGCAATTGGGGCGCCTGGGTGGCTTAGTCGGTTAAGCGTCCGACTTTCGCTTAGGTCATGATCTCGCGGTTCGTGGGTTCGAGCCCGCGTCGGGCTCTGTGCTGATTGCCAGCTCAGAGCCTGGAGCCTGTTTCAGTCTGTGACTCCCTCTCTCTCTGACCCTCCCCTGCTCACGCTCTCTCTCTCTCTCTCCTCCTAAAAATAAATAAAACATTTAAAAAAAATTTAAAAAATAAAAAAAATAAAAAAAGAAAGAAATACAAGCAATTATCAGGGAATACGATGAAAAATTATATGCAAACAAATTGGACAACTTAGAAGGAATGGAGAAACTCCTAAACACACACACACTACAAAAATTCACACGGGAAGAAATAGAAAAGCTGAACAGACCCATAACTAGTGAGGAAATCGAATCAGTTATCAAAAATCTCTCAACAAATAAGAGCCCTGGGCCAGAGGGCTTCCCTGGGGAATTCTACCAGACATTTAAAATGGAATTAATACCCATTCTTCTCAAGCTATTCCAAAAAATAGAAATCAAAGGAAAACTTCCAGACTCATTTTATGAAGCCAGCAACACTTTGATTCCCAAGCCAGAGACAAAGCAAAATAGAGAAGTACAGGCGAATATCCTTGATAAATACAGATGCAAAAATCTTCAACAAGATATTTGCAAATCGAATGCAACTGCACATAAAAAGAATGATCCACTATGATAAAGTGGGACTCATTCCTGGGTTACAGGGCTGGTTCAATATTCGCAAATCAATCAATGTGATACATCACATCAACAAAAGCAATGATAAAAACCGTATGATCGTGTCGATCGATGCAGAAAAAGCATTTGACAAAATACAGCATCCCTTCTTAATAAAGACCCTCGAGAAAGTCTTTTCTCATGGCAATGAGAAAGAATGAAATCTGGCCATGTTAAGCAACATAGATGGAACTTGAGGGTGTTATGTTGAGCGCAATGTCAGGCAGAGAAGGACAGATATCATATGTTTGCACTTATAGGAGGATTAGGAGGAACTTAACAGTGGACCATGGGGGAGAAGAAGGGGGGATATGGGGGGAGAGGGAGGGAGGCAAACCATGAGAGACTATTGAATGCTGAGAACAAACTGAGGGCTGATAGGGGTGGGGGAGAGGGGAAGGGGGATGATGGGCATGGAGGAGGGCACTTGTGGGGATGAGCACTGCGTGTTATATGGAAACCAACTTGATAATAAGATATTAAAAAAAAGAAGATGTGGTTTATCTATACAGTGGAATACTACATGGCAATGAGAGAAAATGAAATCTGGCCATGTGTAGCAACATGGATGGAACTTGAGGGTGTAAGTCAGGCAGAGAAGGACAGATACCATATGTTTGTACATATAGGAGGAATAGGAGGAACTTAATGGAGGACCATGGGGGAAAAGAAGGGGAAAAATAGTGGGAGAGAGGGAGAGAGGCAAACTGTGAGAGACTCTTGAATGCTGAGAACAAACCGAGGGCTGATGGGGGTGATGGGGAGTGGAAGGGGGGTGATGGGCATGGAGGAGGGCACTTGCTGGGATGAGCACTGGGTGTTATATGGAAACCATATAAAAAATGAAAACCAGAGCCCAAATTTCCATCGACTGCTGAATGTGTAAAAAAGATGTTGTATGTATATATACAATGGAATATTACTTGGTGATTAACAAGAATGAAATGTTGCCGTTTGCAACATTGATGAAACTAGAATGTATTATGCTAAGCAAAATAAGTCAATCAGAGAAAGACAAATATATTATTTCTCTCGTATGTGGAATTTAAGAAACACAACAGATGAACATAAGGGAAGGGAAGAAAAAATAAGATAAAAGCAGAGAGGGAGAAAAACCATAAAAGACTCTTAAATACAGAGAACATATTGAGGGTTGCTGGAGGAGAGTTGGGTTGGGGGATAAACTAAATGGGTGATGGGCATTCAGAAGTGCATGTGTTGGGATGAACACTGAGTGTTATATGTAAGTGATAAATCACTAAATTCTACTCCTGAAACCATTATTATACTATAGGCTAAGTAACTTGAATTATATAAAATTAAAAATAAAATAAAAACTTTTAACAAAAGAAATGTGTTGGGTTTTTTTTTTTCAACATATTTGGGGATTTTCAGGTATCTTTCTTTTATTGAAATTTATTTTATTCAATTGTCAGATATCATGCACTCTATGATTTCTGTTCTTTTAAAATTTTAAGTGGTGTAGAGGCCCTGTAGCTCAGGGGTTAGAGCACTGGTTTTGTAAAATTTTAAGTGGTGCTTTATGTTTAAGAATATGCAGGGGCACCTGGTTCGCTCAGTCTGTTAAGTGTCTGACTCTTGATTTCAGCTCAGGTCATGATCTCAGGGTCGTGGTATTGAGCCCAGCATGGGCTCTGCCCTGAGCATGGAGCCTGCTTGGGATTCTTTCTCTCTCTGCCCATCCCCTGCTCATGCTCTCTCTCTCTCTGTCTCTCAAAATAAATAGTCATTAAAAAAGAATATGCTGTATTTTTTAAATATTACATGTGCATTTAAAATAAATATATTCTATTTTAGGGTTGGATGTTCTATAAATGTATATTAGGTCAAGTTGGTTGAGAGTGTTTTTTAGGTCTTCTCTATCTTGACTGATTTTCTACTTGGTGTATCAATTACTGAATGATGACTGTTCATGTCTCTAACTATAATTATAGATTTTAAAATTTCCCCTAACAGTTCTTTCATATATTGCCACAAGTATTTTGAAGTTCTGGTGTTAGGTGAACACATATTTAAATTGTTATGCTTTCTTAGAGAACTGACCTCTATTATTATTTAATGTCCTTCTTTTCCTTGGTAATTTGTTTTTAAGTCTACTTTTTCAAATATTAATATATTCCAGATTTATTTTTTATCAGTATTTAAACTGTGTATATTTTTCTTTCTTTAAATCTATCTATATATTTATATCTATCATCTATGTATCTATGTGTCTATCTATCCTAATCTATCTATCTATCTATCCATCCATCTAGTGGTTTTCTTATATACATTATGTTTGTTGCTCTTGAATTTTTTATCCAACATGGAAATCTCTGTATTTTAATTCTTGCATTTAGACAATTTACCTTTAATGTGATTATTGATGTGGTTTGATTAAAGTCAATCATTCTCCTAGCTCTTATTTGTTGCCCCTGTTCTTTTTTCTTCCTTTTTAAACTTTTATTTGGATTAATTGAGCATTTTGATGATTCCATTTTATCTCCATTATTTACTTATTCTGTATTAATATTAGTGTTTATTCTAGAGTATAACACATGCATCTTTAATTACTTAGAGTCTACCTCTAAATAATATATTACTTCAAGTATAGCATAAAGTCTTTAAAACTGTGTATTCCAAATTCTTTTATCTTCTGTGCTATTTTGGTACTAATTTCCACTTTTACACATGTTTTAAACGCACAGTGCTTTGGTACTATTTTTGCTTTAGACAAGTAAATCAAAACATAGAAGTAATTAGAGGAAATAGAATTTAGACCAAAAAAATACCTTTATTTATTTATTTTTTTTAATTTCCAGGGATATTAATTTCCTTGTGTAGATACAAATTTCTTCCTGGCATTGTATTCCTTCTGCTTGATAAATATCTTTTAGCAGTTCTGGTCGTGTAGGTATATAGCAATGCATTCACTCAGTTTTTATTTTTTAGGAAATTATTTCTTTCTCATTTTTGAAAGATACTTTTTAAATGTTTTTTATTTATTTCTAGAGAGAGAGAGAGAGAGAGAGAGAGAGAGAGAGACAGCGTGAGCAGGGGTCAGAGAGAGAGGGAGTCACAGACTGAAACAGGCTCCAGGCTCTGAGCTGGCAGTCAGCACAGAGCCCGACGCGGGGCTCGAACCCACGAACCGCGAGATCATGACCTAAGCGAAAGTCGGACACTTAACCGGCTAAGCCACCCAGGCGCCCCTCATTTTTGAAAGATATTTTAACTAGGTATAGAACTATGGGGTGATTTTTAGAAAAGCATTCATCACTTTATAAATGTTATTCCAATACTTTTTGTGTTACATGGCTATTTTTATTATCATTGTTCCTCTGTATGTAATGTATCCTTTTTCTCTGAACGACTTAGACTTTCACCTGATTGAATATAAGTCCAGTTTTGTGTGTATGCATATTTGTGTGTTGGTAATTATTGTGCTTGGTTTTCTCTGAACTTCTACACTCTGCTTTGTTGTGTCGCATTACTTTTGACAGTTTGGTAAAAGCTGACTATGGCTTGAAAGAGAATTTAGAACCCCTGGAAGCACAGTATAAGGGAAATTCACACTCGCTGCAGGCTGTTTTCTATGGATGTCATTAGTTGTTTAAAACAAAGATTGGTGATACCCTGAAAAAGCATTCCTCATAGTATAAGTCTGGATGAAAGGAATAATAGAAGCAAATCCAATATCTCCAACTTTTGAATGTTGAGAACAAACTGAGGGCTGATGGGGGTGGGCTGAGGGGAACAGAGTGATGGGCATGGGGGAGGGTACTTGTGGGGATGAGCACTGGGTGTTATATGGAAACCAACTTGACAATAAACTATTTAAGAAAAAAAATCCAGTATCTCCAAATATTTCTCTTTCATTGTTTTCTCTTCTCCTTTTTGGATTCCAATTGCACATATGACAAGTCATTTGATATTGTCCTTCAAATTGATTGCTTTGTGTTTTCATTTTCACCATTTTCCTCTTTATGTTTGTTTGTATAATGTCTATGAGCATGTCTTCAAGTTCACCGGTTCTCTCCCTAGCTGTGTTCAATATACTGATGTGCCCATCAAAGGTATTCTGTACGGCATTTACTGTTTTTCTTTTTTAACATTTTACTTGATTCTTTCATATAGCTTCCATTTTCTGCTGAAATTTGCCATCTGATTTTGCATGTAGCCAACATTTCCATTAGAACCTCTAACATATTAATCATAGTCATTTTAAGTTTCTTTCATATAGTTCCAACATTGTTTCATATTTAATTCCGGTTCTATTAATTGTTTTGTCTCATGGCAGTATGTTGCTAATTGATTTTTAGATATCACTCGTGATTTTGTGTTGAAACCTGCACATCTTATATAAAACAGTAGAGATTAAAGCAAATAGTTCTTACGTCTAGAAATTGGCATGCCTTTGTTTATAATATTCTACTAGTGTGTTTTTTTGTGTGTGTTTGTGTGTGTATCATTCTAGTCAAGAGTGGAGTAGAGTGTGGAGTTCCTTGCTGGTGTTGTTAATCTTGTTAACATGATGTTTCAGATCTCAGGTTCCTCTAGTGACACATTGTATTTAGAGTGGGTTCTAGTTGCCCAAGGCTTTTTATCAATATCTGCTTCACAGCTGTAGGTCTTCCCTTTGGGCTGTGCCTCAGAGAGAGTCTTCTTTGAGGCTCTTATAACACTCTCATCATTATTACATTGTTTTTTACTTGGCTCTTGTTAGCCTGATGATGAGGGTGCTCTCCTTTGTTCTAATTAATCCTCTATCCTAGGCAAGAACTGTGTCCTTGGGTCTTGAAGATGTGGACTTAGTACCTTGCCCCTTTGCAAATATAGTTCTCCTGCCCTCCCTATGGATAGAGTTTTTTCCCTATTCCCATTTACCTGCTGTGGTGTATTTTTACTAGTTCCTTAAGGGTGACATTTTGTGTTGCCCTTTCCTCCCTCACAGTTTAAAGTTGTTCCATAGGTGAAATAGGCAAAACAGATCTGTGTAGAATTTGCACCTGATATTCTCTTCACCGAGACTTGTTCTGTGAGGGATGCTTTTTAAAGATCTCAAGAGTCTTTGTTTTGAGTGTCCAATGATGTCTATGGCAAAGAGCCCACAATGAGTGTGTATTCCTTTTATACCTGTGCCTTCAGCGGTTCTATATTCTCTCTCCAGACATCATCACCATTCAACACGTGGTCAACAACTTATAATTCAATCTTTTAAATTTTGGGATACTTTGAGATTTACAAAAAAAAAAAAAAAAAAAGAACCCTGATTCTTGTGAATAAACCATTCACTCAGCTTCTCTTTATGTTAACATCTTACATAACCATAGAACATTTATCACAATTAAGAAATTATTCATGGTACCATATTATCCACTAAAAAAATTGCTTTTCTCTCTTAACAGTATCTGGTTACATCTTTTCTATATAAGTATTTCTATATAAGTATTTTCTTTTACTTAAATTCCACGTATGAGTGAAATCATATGGTATGTGTCTTTCTCTGACCAACTTATTTCTCTTAGCATAATACACTTTAGCTCCATCCACATCGTTCAAAATGGCAAGATTTCATTCTTTTTATGGCTGAATAATATTCCACTGAGTATGTATACCACATCTTTTTTATCCATTGATCACTCAATGGACATAAGGTATTTCCATAATTTGGATATTGCAGATAATGCTGCTATAAACATCAGGGTTGCATGTATCCCCTAGAATTAGTATTTTTGTATTCTTTGAGTAAATACTTAGTTGTGCAATTGCTGAATCATAAGGTAGTAGTATTTTTAATTTATTGAGGTACCTCCATACTGTTTACCACAGTGGCTGTAGCAGTTTGCATTCCCACCAAAAGTGCAAGAAGGTTCCCCCCTTCTGAACATCCTCACCAACATCTGTTGTTTCTTGTGTTGCTGATTATTAGCCACTCTGACATGGTTGAGATGAAATCTCATTGTGATTCTGATTTGTACTTCCCTGAGGATCAGTGATGTTGAGCAACTTTCCAAGTATCTATTAGCCATCTATATGTCTTCGTTGGAAAAATGTGTATTCATGTCTTCTACCCATTTTTAATTGGGTTATTTGTTTTTTGGGTGTTGTGTTTTATAAGTTCTTTATATATATTCGATACTAACTATTTATCAGATATGTCATTGAAACGCCCAGAGATCGGAAGACCCCCAAAATCAGACCACCAGAGACCAGAGTCAAAGCCAAGCGGCAAGGGTTGTTTATTTGCAGGTTCGAACCTGGACCTCCGCGCACTCGTTGCCGGTGACGCTAAGAGGCCCTGAACAAAGCCTTTGCATCCTTTTTATAGACAGAAGTAAACAAGTCATGGGGAGGGACAGGAGATTTCCATGGTTACAAGTTTGCCATTGGTTAACATTAAAATGTGAACATATACCGCATCTGATTGGTTCCCGCCATCAGGTTTTTGGCGGGATCCAATTATAATATTTGGGGTACCTTTGAATTCAGCCTATCATAGAGCAAGTTTGAAGTCTTGTTTGGCGACTAACAGGTTAACATCTCTCTCTCCAGGCCCTTCCCTCAGCAAGGTGGGGGGCATCCGCTGGCCTTTTCGGATTGGCTTCCGCCAAGGTGGGGTGATGGGGTGACAGGGGGAACATGAAGCTAGTCGCTTGGGCAATCCGGTGGTGGGAAAGCAAGCCTTAAGCATTGTTACAGAAGCAGAAAGAGCTGGTTAGGTATTAGCTTCCCGTAGCGCAGGCATTTGTTCAGAAGCAGAAAAGCTGGTTAAGTTTTAGGTTTAGTCTATCTAGGACTGGGGCTACGTGCAGCCCGAGGTTTCTCTTAATGGAGGACTTAATTTTTGGCTCTTCATCATCTGCAAATATCTTCTCCCATTCCATAGGTTGCCTTTTCATTTGTGGATTGTATCCTTTAATGGATCTATCTGCAGAGTGAAAATATAGAAAGTGATAGCACTAAGTCTTTGAGCTCTAATTTGGGATTCTTTTTTAAAAAAATCCAGATATGCTTCATTTTTGTCATAATCTCTTTTTCTGTTTAAATCTTTTTTTTCTTTCCTTAGTACAACAAAAGAACATTATAAAAATAGCTCCATTTCTTGAATACCTTTTATGAATGGGATACTTTAAGTTGCATTTTAAAAATATTTATGTATTTATTTAATTTTTGCTTTCAAATGTTCATCTTTTAATAAATTTTTAAATTAAATCCAAGTTAGTTAACATAGTGCAATAATGATTTCAGAAATAGAATTTAGTGGTTCATCATTTACCTAAAACCCAGTGCTCATACCAACAAGTGTCCTCCTTTTTACCCCTCACTCCTATAGCCCTATCCCCTCCACCCAACACCCTTCCAGCAACCTTCAGTTTCTTCTCTGTATTTAAGAGTCTCTTATGGTTTGCCCCCCTCTCTGTTTTTGTCTTATTTTCGTTTCCCTTCCTTTATGTTCATCTGTTTTGTATCTTAAATACCACATATGAGTGAAATCATATATTTGTTTTTCTCTGACTTATTTCACTTAGCATAATACACTCTAGTTCCATCCACATTGTTGTTGCAGATGGCAAGATTTCATTCTTTTTGATCATTGAGTAATATTCCATTGTATATCCATACCACATCTTCTTTATCCATTCATCAGTCAATGGACATTTGAGCTCTTTCCATAGTTTGGGTATTGTTGATAGTGTTATTATAAACATCGAAGTGCATGAGCCTCTTTGAAACAGCACTCCTGTATCCTTTGGATAAATACCTAGGAGTGCAATTGCTGGGTAGTTCTATTTTTAATTATTTGAGGAACTTTCATACTGTTTCATATTGAGGTGTTACACCAGTTTGCATTCTCATTAGCAGTACAAAAGTGTTCTTCTTTCTCTACATCCTTGCCAACATTTGTTGTTTCCTGAATTGTTAATTTTAGCCACTCTGACAAGTATCACGTGGTATCTGATTATGGTTTTCATATGTATTTCTATGATGAGGAGTGATGTTGAGCATTTTTTCATATGTCTGTTAGCCATCTGGGTGTCCTCTTTGGAAAAGTGTCTACTCATTTATTTTGCCCATTTATTCACTGGATTATTTGTTTTTTGGGTGTTGAGTTCGATAAGTTCTTTATAGATTTTGAATGCTAACCCTTTATCTGATACCAATCCTTTTGGGAAAAGACATTTGCAAATATCATCATTACGTCAGTTGTCTTTTATTGTTGCTGATTGTTTCCATCTCTGTGCATAAGCTTTTTATCTTGATGAGGTCCCAATAGTTCATTTTTGGTTTTCTTTCCCTTGCCTCTGGAGACATGTGAAGTAAGAAGTTGCTGTGACCGAGATCAAAGAGGATGTTGTCTGTTTCCTCCTCTAGGATTTTGATGGCTTCATGTCTTATGTTTGGGTTATTCATTCATCCATTTTGAGTTTATTTTTATGTATGGTGTAAGAAAGTGGTCCAGGTTCATTCTGCTGCATGTTGCTGTCCAGTTTTCCCCACACTATTTGCTGAAGAGACTGTTTTTTGTTTTTTGTTTTTTTTTTTGTCCATTGGATATTCTTTCCTACTTTGTCAAGGATTAGTTGGCCATACATTTTCTGGGTCTATTTCTGGGTTTTTTATTCTGTTCCATTGATCTATGTTTCTGTCCTTGTGCCAATACCATACTGTATTGACAATTACAGCTTTGTAGTACAGCTTGAAGCCTGGAATGGCGATGTCTCCAGTTTTGGTTTGCTTTTTCAGGATTGCTTTGACTATTCAGGGTCTTTTCTGGTTCCATACACGATGTAGTATTGTTTGTTCTATCTCTGTGAAGAATGTTGGTTTTATTTTGATAAGGATTGCATTGAATATGTAAATTATTTTGGGTAGTATTGACAGTTTACCAATATTTGATCTTCGAATCATCAGCATGGAATATTTTTCCTTTTTTTTTTTTTCTGTCTTCTTCAATGTCTTTAAGAAGTTTTTTATAGTTTTCAGTGTATAGATTTTTCACATCTTTGGTTAGGTTTATTCCTAGGTATTTTATGGGTTTCTGTGCAATTGTAAATGGGATTGATTCCTTGATTTCTCTTTCTGTTGCTTCCTTATTCATGTATAGAAATGCAACCTATTTCTGTACACTGATTACATATCTTGCAACTTTGCTGAATTCATGGATCAGTTCTAGTAGTTTTTTGGTGGAGTCTTTTGGGTCTTTTACATAGAGTATAATCTTGTATGTGAAGATTGAAAGTTTGACTTCCTCCTTGCTGATTTGGATGCCTTTTATTTCTTTGTGTTCTCTGTTGCTGAAGCTAGGACTTCCAACTGTGTTAAATAACAGTGGCTAGACTTGACCTTCTTGTCATGTTCCTGACCTTAGGGGGAAAGCTCTCTGTTTTTCCCCATTCATGATGATATTAGTGGTGGGTCTTTTCAATATGGCTTTTATGATCTTGGGGTATGACACTTCTATCCCTACATTATTGAGGGTTTTTCTCAAGAAAGAATGCTGTATTTTGTTAAATGCTTTCTCTGTATCTATTGAGTAGATCATGTGGTCCTTATCTTTTCTTTTATAAATGTGATGTGTCACTTTGATTGATTTTCAAATATTGAATCATCCCTGCATCCCAGGAATTAATCCCACTTGATTGTGGTGAATATTTCTTTTAATGTATTGTTGGATCTAGTTAGCTAGTATCTTGTTGAGAATATTTGCATGCATCTCATCAGGGTAATTGGTCTGTAGTTCTCCTTTTTAGTGAGGTCTTTGGTTTTTGGAATCAAGCTGGCCTTATAAAAGGAGGTTGAAAGTTTTCCTTCCATTTCTATTTTTTGAAACTGTTTCAAAAGAATAGGTATTAACTCTTTAAATATTTGGTAGAATTCTCTTAAAAAGCCCTCCGGCCCTGGACTCTTGTTTGTTGGGAGATTTTTGATTACTAATTCAATTTCCTTACTGGTTATGGGTCTGTTGAAATTTTTTATTTCTTCCTATTTCAGTTTTGGTAGTTTATAATGTTTCTAGGAATTTTTCCATTTCTTCCAGATTGTCCAGTTTGTTGGCATACAATTGCTCATAATATTCTCTTATTGTTTTTATTTCTGTGGTGTCGGTTGGGTTGTCTTCTCTTTCAGTCATGATTTTATTTATGTATTATTATTTGGATATTTTCATTTTCTTATTGATCAATCTGGCTAGAGGGTTATCAATTTTGTTGATGTTTCCAAAGAACGAGCTCCCGTTTTCATTGATCCGTTTTACTGTTTTTTTTTTTTTAATTTTGATATCATTGACTTCTCTAATCTTTATTATTTCCATTGTTCTGCTGCTTTTGAGCTTTATTTGTTGTTCTTTTTTCAGCCCTTTTAGGTGTAAGGTTTGGTTGTGTATCTGAGACTTTTCTTCCTTCTTTAAGAAGGCCTAGATTGGTATATACATCCCTCTTGTGACTGCCTTTGCTGTATCTCAGAGATTTGGGGCTGTCATGATTTCATTTTTATTGGCTTCCATAAACTTTTATATTTCCTCTTTAATTTTTTCATTAGTGGATTCATTTTCAGTAGAGTGTTTTTAATCTCCAAGTATTCACGGTGTGGTGTTGAAGTTCCCTACTATTATGGTATCATTATCAATGAGTTTCTTTATATTTGTGGTTAATTGATTTAAAAATTGGGGGGATTTCACATTTGGGGCATAAATATTTATAATTTTTAGATTGGATAGACCCCTTGATTATGATATAATGCCCTTCTTCATCTCTTGTTTTAGTCTTTATTTTTAAATCTGGTTTGTTTGATATAAGTATGGCTACACCAGCTTTCTTTTGATGACTATTGGCATAATAGATGGTTCTCCATCCTCCTATTTTCAATCTGCAGGTGTTTTTCGGTCTAAAATGAGTCTCTTATAAGCAGTATAGAGATGGGTCTTATTTCCTTGTCCATTCTGATACCCTATATCTTTAATTAGAATGTTTAGTCCATTGACATTTACAGAGAGTACTGAAAGATACTACTTTAGCTCCATTGTGTTGCTTGTTGAGTTGGTGTTTTTATTGACGTTCTCTGGTCCTTTCTAGTTTTTGTTGCTTTCAGTCTTTTTTGTTTTGTTTTGTTTTGTTTTCTCCACTCAAAAGTTTCCTTAAATCTTCTTGCAGGGCTGCTGTATTGGTCATGAACTCTTAGCTTTTGTTTGTCTTGGAAATTCTATATTTTTCCTATTTTGAATGACAGTAATACTGGATAAGGAATTTTTCCCTGCATAATTTTCTGATTCAGCACATAGACTATATCCTGCCCCTCTTTTCTGTCCTTCCTCATTTCTGTGGCTAGATCTGCTGTGAATCTGTTCTCTCTTCCCTTGTAGGTTAAGAACTTTTTTCCCTTGCTGCTTTCATAATTCTTTCCCTGTCTCTGTAGTTTGTGAATTTAACTATGAAATGCCTTGTTGTCAGTTATTGTTGAATCTAATGGAAGCTCTCTGTTCTTCTTGAATTATGATGTCTGTGTCCTTCCTCAGATTAGGAAAGGTTTCCCCTACAATTTGCTCCTATTAACCTTCTGCCCAGTTTTCTCTCTCTTCATCTTTTGGGACTTCTATGATTTGGATGTTATTCTTTTTTAATAAGTCACTGAGTTCTCTAAGTCTTGTATCGTGATATTTTGCCTTTGTTTCCCTCTTACTTTTCTGCTTCATTATTCTCCATACTTTTATCTTCTAAATAACTGCTTCACTGCTCTGCATTCATCCATCCTTGCCATCATGACATTCAGTCAAGACTGCATCTCGGTTAAAGTTTTTAAATTTTTGTCCTGACTAGATTTTATTTATCTCTGCAGAAAAGGATTTTATGCTTTTTTCAATGCCAGCTAGTATTTTTTTTTAAATTTTAAGTGTTTATTTATTTTTGAGAGAGGGAGAGACAGAGTATGGGTGGGGGAGGGTTAGAGAGAGGAAGACACAGAATCCGTATAGGAAGTTCCAGGCTTTGAGCTGTCAGCACAAAGCATAATGTGGGGCTTGAACCTATGACCCACAAGATCATGACCTGAGCCAAGTCAGATGCTTAACCAACTGAGCCAACCGATTGCCCCTAGCATTTTTATTATTGTGATTCTAAATTCTAGTTCAGACATCTTGCTTATATCTGTGTTGATTAAACCGCTGGCTGTCATTTCTACCTGTTCTTTCTTTTGGGTGAGTTCCTCCATTATGTCGTTTTGGAGGAAGAAAAAAATTAATAAAATTAGAAATAAAAATTAAAATCAAAATAAAAAATCAAATAAAGGAAGCCAGATCCTTGGTGTTTTGGCCTGATTGTTGAAGGAAGCTTGGTAGAATAGAGAAAGAAGGGAAAGAAGATTAAAAAAAATAAGAAAAAATGTAATAATTAAAATAATTATATAATAAAATAGAGTAAGATGAAATAAAGAAAAAAAATACAATAAAAATTTTTTTTAAAAAGTTAGGGGCACCTGGTGGCTCAGTTGGTTGAGTGTCCAACTTCGGCTCAGGTCATGATCTCACAGTTCATAGGTTTGAGTCCTGCATTTGGTTCTGTGCTTTCAGCTAGGCCTGGAGCCTGTTTCAGATTCTGTATCTCGCTCTCTCTCTGACCCTCCCCTGCTCATGCTGTCTCTCTCAGAAATGAATAAAACATTAACAAAATTTTAAAGAAATAAATAAAAATAGTTAAAAATGTATAACTAAAAATAAATTTTTCTCGTTTTGCATTCAAGAATAAGAAAAGAAAGAAAAATAATGTAATCAAAAACAGAAGCAAAGAAAACAAATAAATGAACCAGCAAACAGAATGAAACCTGAATGAAGTTACTTCTAGTTTTTCCTAGAACTGAAACTATGAAGCCCTTTATAGTCCATGTACTAAGCAGGTGGAGTGACTTGTGCTGGTCGTTTTCTAGGGGATGTACTTAGAGGGCGCAGCTGAGAGGGGTTTGGTGTAATGGCTCTGTTCTCCACTAGGTGGTGCTGCTTTTCTTACTGGAGTGGATCAATATGGTGCACATACTTTTTGGGAGAGGTGGAAATTGCTTCACACAGCTCCCTAGTTTCTTGCACAAGAACTTCATGTTTTCACCAACCCGCAATCAAGCACGCAGCCTTTGTCTCAGGTCTCCATCCACTCTCCGCCACCCTGTCCATGTCCAAGCTGTCCACCTGCCAGGCACCACCTCTTCCAGAGTTTTATTTCAGATGGAGTTGTGTTTCAAAACCCTACACTTCAGAGACCCCTGCGGCTTGAGTCCATGCTGACTCTCTGAGGGAGGGTCTCACTGAGCAGTAGATAGCTGCTGGCTTGTCCCAGAAAATGTTCATGTGATTGTGCAGCTGCAGAGTTTCAGAGATTATGGCAAATCACAACACACAGCTGGCACCAGGTTTCACCGAACTCTGGCATCTTTGTCCCAATACCAGCAATATGGCCGCTCCCCTGGGTCTGCTGGAGAGGGATTGCACTTTTGTTTGAGTGCTTGCCTAAAAATAGCCTACTGGAACTTTTATATAAAGCATTTTTTACATCTTTCGGAACTGTCTGTAGATTAATTTTGGAGTCACACAGAAAAATAAATCTTGTTACTTTCTTTTTTTTCTTAAATAGTTTATTGTCAAGTTGGTTTCCATATTCTTGTTACTTTCGAGTCATGTATCATACACTTAAATTGTTGGCAGAAAATATATATAAGGAAAGGTTTACATTAGTCAAATTCTCTCTCTCTCTGTACTGTTGGCACAAATGACAAGCATCCACAATGCATATTAATTATGTATTCCCTAAGATTCCTTGTTCATTAAACATAAAGGATATGCAGGATGGTAATTGCCACTTAATCTGCACTTTGTTTTGGAGGAAAGAAATTAACATATTTATTTTGCAAATACAGCATTGGCTAAAAGTGAATTGAATTCACAACAAAATATTTTTTCTTATTTTAATTCAAACAACTACAACAAATTTTACTATAGCTCAAAAAATCTTATATAAGAATATATAGTACAGTGATATCTTCCATTTTGTTTAAAGGAAAATATTCCTATTCCCTATGATGTGTTAGGCCTCAGATAACAGTATAAAATTTTAAAATATCTAGGTTTTTTCAGTAAATACATACTACCTTTTGTTTACATGAAATGCAAACCTCAATTTCTTGTTAATAGTATAATGCTACATGATTTTATTCAATATATATTTATTTTGCACTTACAAATCTAGGTTTGAGGTTGCTTTGGAGAAGAAAAAAGACACAAATCCATGATATTATGATTACATTTTAATGAAGGAGACAAAATATAATCAAAACAAATAAAATATATAATATGTTAAATGATAATAAGTGATAAGGGAAAAAAAGCCAAGGAGCATGATATGAAATATTTGTGTGCCTAAAATTAAAGGAGGGGGGGCTGAGGAAAGTTCAAGAAGGTGGCTTTCGAGTAAAGACCTGAAGGAATGGAAGGAACTAGTCATGAGTATAGCTGAGGAAAAAGACTTCCAGAGAAAGAAACAACATATACAAGAACCTAAGATCAGAGTATGAAAAGCAGGTGTGAATAATAAATAGTAAGAAGAAACTTGAGTGGCTAGATAGCAGAGATTAAGGAAGAGTGAAGATTGATAGTCCTAGAAAATGAGATTAGAATGGTAATAGAGGGGTAAATCCTGTAGGGATTTGAAGACAATAGTAAGGAACGTGTCTTATTACCTGTATGAGATGGGAAGCTAATAGATTGTTAAGGTGATGAAAGATACATTTCAACGTATGTTTTCTATTGGTAGGAGATGAGTACCACGGTAAAAATAGAACAGAGTAAGGGAAATAAAGAGTTGTGAAATGAAGGCAATTACACTACAGTTATAAATTGAGCAGTGAAAATAAACTTATTTGAAAAGATAAAATATGAATAAAGACCTTAAACAGATAAAGAAGTTAACTTACTAGATATTTGGAGGGAAGAATGTTTCAGACAGAGGGCACAGCCAATACAAAGACTCTAAATTTGGGGATTCAAATGTTTATCTGGGGAGAAGCAGAGATGTCAATGTGACTAGAAATAGTTGAATAAGACAGAGATGCAATCAAAGAGATAACAGGGGACCCGATCATGTTGAATTCTGAAGGACATAATAAAGACCCAGAATTTATTCTGAATTTGTTAAAAGCCATTCATTGAAGAATTTTGAGCAGAAGAGTGATATGGTCTTCTACTTAAAGATCACTTAGCTTTTTTGGGGTGCCTGTGTGGCTTAGTCGGTTAAGCGTCCGATTTTCGCTTAGGTCATGATATCACGGTTTGTGGGTTCGAGCCCCGCGTCGGGCTCTGTGCTGACTTCCAGCTCAGAGCCTGGAGCCTGTTTCAGTCTGTGACTCCCTCTCTATCTGACCCTCCCCTGCTCATGCTGTCTCTCTCTTTCTCTCCTAGAAATGAATAAAACATTAAAAAAAAAATCACTCAGCTTTTTGGGGCCCCTGGGTGGCTCAGTTGCTTAAGTGTCCAACTTTGGCAAAGGTCATGATCACGTGGTCCATAAGTTTGACCCACGAGTCGGGCTCTGTGTTGACAGCTCGGAGCCTGCATCTGGCTTCAGATTCTGTGTCTTCCTCTCTCTCCCCCTCCTCCATTCACACTCCTGTCTCTCTCTCAAAAGTAAACATGAAAAATTTTTTTAAATCACTCAGCTGTTGTACAAGCGTCAAATGAGGGAGGAGGGGACCAATTTTGAAACGAGTAGAAAAAATATCCAGGTGAGAGATGGTGGTGGCTTGAAACAAGGTGGTAGCAATGATGGTGTGAAAACTGGTTGAAATAAACATATATTTTTAATGTAGAGCCAACAGGTTTTGTTGACAAAACAGATGTGGAGTGGGAAAGAGAAGAGAAAGATAACATCTGTAATTACTTATTGTAGTAAAAACAAAGACACATAAAATTGACCATCGTATCCATTTTTAAATATATAGTTCAGTAGTGTTAAGTACACTCACATTGTTGTGAAACAGATCTTTAGAGCTTTTTCATTTTGCAAACTTGAACTTTATGCCTCTTAAACAATAACTTCCCTTTTTGTCCCTCTAGCCCTTGGTAACCACCAGTTTACTTTGTTTCTATGAGTTTGACTACTTTAGATGCCTCATACAAAGTAGAATTATACAGTATTTGTCCTTTTGTGACTGACTTATTTGTCTTAGCATGATGTACTAAAGTTTAATCCATGTTGTTGCATGAAACAGAATTTCCTTCCTTTTTTAAGATGAATAATATTCCATTGCACATATTTACCACAATGTTTATTTATTTATTTCATAATGGACATTTGGGTTGCTTCTACTTCTTGGCTATTGTAAATGATGATGCTATGATTATGTATATGCAAACATCTCTTCAAGAGATTTCAGTTTTGAGGGTATATGCTCAGAAGTGGGATTGCTGGATCATATGTTAATCTTATCTTTTATTTTTTGAGGAAATTCTATACTGTTTTCCATAGCGATGTATCATTTTATAATCTCCCCAAAAGGGAATAAGGGTTTTAATTCCCTCTCATGTTCACCAACACTTACTATTTTCTGTTTAGCAACCAGGCCATTGGTGACTGCATGAAGAACAGTTTCAGTGGAATGGTTGGACTAAAACTAAGTAGGTATAAATTCAATAGAGAATGAGAGGAAAGAAACTGAATACAGCTAATACAGACAACTCTTAAGTTTTGCTTTAAATGACAAGAGATAAGAATGCTAGATTGAGGAGAACACTTGTTGGGATGAGCACTGGGTATTGTGTATATGTGATAAATCACTGGGTTCTACTCTGGAAGCCAATATTTCACTGTATCTTAACTAACTTGAATTTAAATAAGTAAAATTTTTAAAAGATTGCTAGCTAGAGAGGAAATGAAGTCAAGAAAGTTTTTGTTTTAAGAAGTAAGCCATAATTGAATTTTGCATGCCTATATACTGATGGGCCCATTTGATGAAGGTCTCTACTGAGAAAACAGGAAAGAAAGGAGGGAGTATTAAAAAAAAAATGAGTGAGTGTATGAATGGAGAATGATCAGAGGAAGAGAAGAAGAAACTAATAGTTAATTCATTCTATGAATCTGGCACCAGACAAGCCATTTTCAAATAAGTTATCTTTTTTAAAAAGTATTTATTTATTTTTGAAAGAGAGAGAGAGACAGAGTGCGAGTGGGGGAGGGGCAGAAGGTGAGGGGGACCCAGAATCCAAAGCAAGCTCCAGACTCTGAGATGTCAGCGCAGAGCTCGACGTGAGGCTCGAACTCACGCCACTGTGAGATCATGACCTGAGCTGAAGTCGGACACTTAACCAACTGAGCCACCTAGGCATCCCTCAAATAAATATTCTCAATCTACACGTGTCTACAATTTAGGTATTATTATTATCATTACCAGTGAGTAAAGTAAGATTCAGAAATTTTCATTATCTTGTTAATAAGCTGCTAAGTATAGCTAATAAGTTGCATAAAGAAAATTAGAAACTAATATTTGATATTTGACCTCCCAGCATGGGTACTGTGATACTTAGACTCTCAGAGTTTCAAAGCTACATGGTTGTGTAACTGGGTAACAAGTTTTGAGGATTTAAGTCTTTTTGTTTTATTTATACCAGATACTAGTCAGACTCTACATTTGAAATTTTCTCATTCATTCTTCCTGCCTTACTTTAATCTAACTTGGAATGCAAGTTACTTAGGGTGGAGAGAAAGAAATCTGAAATAGCAACTCCCTATGACCAATAACAAAAGAAGATTTGGAGTATGTATGGTATGTCAGGCAAGGATACCTCATTGATTAATTATAGAGATTACACATGGGAATGTTATCTTAGGAGCAAACGGAAGGAAGTCCATTTACTAATTCCAAAGTAACTTCTAATGTTTAGTGCCATATAGCATATTAAGGTACAGATATTTCTGAGATGTTTTAGAGTACCAGTTTTTATACCATT
Source organism: Proteles cristata cristata (assembly GCA_017311185.1). Classification (NCBI taxonomy): domain Eukaryota; kingdom Metazoa; phylum Chordata; class Mammalia; order Carnivora; family Hyaenidae; genus Proteles; species Proteles cristata. Next base: position 19,175 of record JAESUZ010000695.1, on the reverse strand, counting down.
TATTTTATCTCAGAATTACTTGAAATTCAGGGGATAAATTTACACCTATATTGTTTCAATCTATAGTACCAATAACATTTTAATTAAAATATCAGTATTAAATTAGCCCTATTATCTTATTTATTAACTAAAGCAATACTGTATTCTCTAAAAGTTTATATTATTTTACATATCCAATGTATCATATTGGAAATAATTATATCATCCATTTATCTTTGCAGTCTCCTTACATAAAAACCTGCTATGATTTGTGTGGGTTTTGTTTTCTTTGGACTTTACCTGACAAGCTCTTTTGAAAAATTGTATTGCTTATCTCCTATACTCTTACTATTTGAGTACTTTAGCATATTAATTATTAACACCTTTGTACTGTTTCTTCTCATTGGCCATTCTCATTGCATCCCCAAAGACAATTCTCACTCCTTTGGTGCTACCTATGAGACTATGGCAGACACTGGCTATTCACCAAAATAATTGCTTTCCGTTTAGGCACACCATTCAACTGAATTGTCAGCTTCTTGAGCAGTTAGGTCTAGCCTCTGGAATGTGAACAGAAGTAGTATATGCCACTTCTAGGTTGATCTATAAAATCCTCCTATTAAGTCTTTCATTATTTCCTTTTCTTTCATCCAAAGACTCTGAAAGCCTGGAGAACCACATGAAGGAAGGTACCTACATCCCTGAATGACTCTGAAAACATAACTCCCATTCCCTCATAGTGCATATTGTCACAGTGGCTAGTACTTATTAAGCATTCCACAAATAATATTTATTTTGGTTATTATACCCGGTCATATCTTAAAGCATTTCATTTGTTCTTCTTCTACCTTTTAATGTTACTAAAAGAGACAAACTCATAAATAGGTGATGGTTAATTACCTTAGTTTTCATTAATTTTCATATTTTTCTCTGTCACCAAAACAAACACATACATGCCATATATACACACATACATTAAAATGGACAATATAAAATCACTAGATATTGGGAAATAACACCAAATGCATTTACACCACCATTTCATTAGTCACTGAGTGTCCGCATCCAGGTTTAAATTCTCGACATGGTATTCTACATTTCAGAGTTTCCTTTCTTTACTTTTTTAATTTATCCAAACTTCCTTCATTATTCCCATTCTATAAAAATTTACTGTCTATAAAGCTAGGTAATTAATACCTTATTTTTTATGCTTAAAAGGGGCTTACAAATCCAAATAAAGAACTAATAGTTGAAATTTGGTGTGCATCATAACAGTTCAATATAGGAAGTTTGGAAGGGGGAAGCTTTTGGTACTCCTTTCTTAGTATTTGCATTTGATGTAATTAATATTTTTATTATACTAACAATTATGCAATAAATTTTAGCATAAATAAGAAATAAGTCATATTTTTGCACATATTTTTCTTTTTTTTTTAAAAAAAAATTTTTTTAATGTTTTATTTATTTCTAGGAGAGAGAGAGAGACAGCGTGAGCAGGGGTGGGTCAGAGAGAGAGGGAGTCACAGACTGAAACAGGCTCCAGGCTCTGAGCCGGCAGTCAGCACAGAGCCCGACGCGGGGCTCGAACCCACGAACCGCGAGATCATGACCTAAGCGAAAGTCGGACGCTTAACCGACTAAGCCACCCAGGCGCCCCTGCACATATTTTCTATCAAAATTAAGTGACAGCTTGACATGACATCCTTCACTTCATGTTTGACTGACAAATTCATAAAGAATTTTTTTTCCACAAAGTTATAGAACTTCACCGTTTTTTCAAAAATTCTTTCATTCATAGATACTCAAATCTAAATTTCAGTGGCCTGGAGCAATTCTCAAACAACTCATTTTAGTTACAGTTTGGCTGAAACATGCAAGGTACTAAGCAGATATTCCAGAAAGGAGTCAAATCCAGAAGGAACCAAAAATAAAAAGCCAGAATTTGAAACTAATTCAGAGGCAAAGGCAAGATGGTGGAGAAGTAGGGAGCTCCATACATTTCACTCACCCCCATTTCTCAAATGGAGAAGGCCTCAAGCCATAGAAACCCTTACAGAATCCAGGAGTTTGGGAGGAAAAAGAGACAGAGTCTGCTGAGAAAACCTTACAAGCGTGAGTGCGAACTGGGTAAGATAAAAACGGGCCGGGACTGGAGACACGGAGGGAGGGGAGGGAGCCCCCTTTGTGGGGAGCCACGGTGAGCCAAGGGGAAAAGAAAGAGCGGTTGAAACTACTCAAGGAACTGTCCCTGTCCCTGGAGAAGAGAAAAACCTCTGCTCAGGACACAGAGGGATCCAGTTTCTAGCTGTGCAGCTGACCTTGAGCAGAACGCAGTGGTCCCTGGCAACGCCGGGAGAAACCGCTCCTCTGCTCACAAGCTCGAACTGGAGTGGAAGCGGCATGCTTGAAGCCACTCTGCCACTCTTGTAGCTAGGCTCGATTCCCAGTGCAAAGGGACTTGGCCTGTGGGTTTATATCTTGTGGTACCAATGGGGCGTGCGGAGTAAGATCTGGAAATGAGGTATGGCTGGGAACATAGAACACGGCCCACCTTGGCTACGCCTGTAGCACAGGGAGATTGGACCCAAAAGAGTGAGTTGCAACGCTTGGTTCAAGAGGGGACTGGGGCGCTGCCATTTTTCTCCCAGACCACCAAGCCAGGACCTCAGAGAGCAGCCTGTAGGACTCAGTGGAGGCTAAGACCCGCCTACACCAAACCATGCCCATCCCATCAGGAAAGCTGCTTTTTTTTTTTTTTCTTTTACCGGAGCCCAGGGCAAGACTAACAAGGATGCACAACTGTGATTCATTCTAGATCCTTTCTTTCTATTCAGATATATTTTTCTCCTTTGTCTCATTCGTATCCCTCCCCTCTGCTGGACTGGGCACTCTGGTCAATGGTTTGCTTAAACAGTTACATTTAAAACATTCTCTAGATGTATATTCTACACCTCCACTGCTATCTTTCTATCTCTCTCTCTGGAGTAATCAGACTACATATTTTCTCTGAGTAACATTATCTTCTTTCTCCTCACCTCTTCCCATATTCTCCTCTTTCTTTCTCTGAATTAAGCCCCTTAGTCTCTCTGCCTGGTCATTTCTCTTCCAATTTCGCTTCTTCCCTTCCCTGTCATTTCTCTCTTTGTGTATGCTCTTACATCAGCACTGCATACACCCTGCTCTTTATTTGTAGATGGGAATTCTGATTCTATGCTTTTAGACAGCACTTTGTCTTTAGGGATTTTTTTGTTTTGTTTTCTTCCTTTCTTCCTTTTTATTTACTTTTTATTTTTAATTTTTCATTTGTTTTTCCTCCTTCCCCTTCTTTCCCCTTCCTTGTTCTTTCTCCCTTTCAGTTTCAGTGTTTGTTGGATTTGTCGGTGTCTTTGTGTGCCTTTGTTACCTGTGTGTTTGTCTGTTTTCTTTTTCAGAGTTACCTCAAGAAACAAGCCAAAGTACACACGGTGGAGAGTCCCAAATACCACTATGAGTAGGGAGATAAAATAACCAGAGTCTCAAAAAGAGAAACCAAGAGACACCATTCAAAGAACTCTTCCTGAAAGGACGGGCACTGGATAGTAAAGAGCCTTCTTTATTTTATTTTATTTTCCTTAAAAGAAACCTTTTATTTATTTATTATTATTTTTTTTAAAGTTTATTGTCAAGTTGGTTTCCATATAACACCCAGCGCTCATCCCCACAAGTGGCCTCGTCCATGCGCATCACCCCTCTCCCCTCCTCCAACACCCATCAGTCCTCAGTTTGTTCTCAGCATTCAAAAGTCTCTCATGGTTTGCCTCACTCCCTCTCCCCAACTGTTTTTCCCCTTCTTGTCCCCCATGGTCCTCTGTTAAGGTCTTCCTAATCCTCCTATATGTGCAAACATACGGTATATGTCCTTCTCTGTCTGACTTACTTCACTCAGCATAACACCCTCAAGTTCCATCCATGTTGCTACACATGGCAAAGAGCCTTCTTTAATACAGCAGTACTTGTAGGTGCAGAGTGCATAACAAGCTTTTAACACTAACAAGAGACAGAAAGCTAGCCACACAAGCACCTCAAACCAAGTAGGAGAAGAGAAATAATAAAAATCAGGGCAGAAATAAACAATATAGACACCAAAGAAACAGTTGAACAGAACAATGAAACCAAGAGTTGGTTTTTTGAAAAAATAAACAAAATTGACAAACCTCTAACCAGGCTTCTCAAAAAGAAAAGACAGAGCACTGAAATAGAAAAAATCAGGAATGAAAATGGACTAATTACAACCAACCCCTGAGAAATACAAGCAATTATCAGGGAATACTATGAAAAACTTATATGCCAAAAAACTGGACAACTTAGAAGAAATGGACAAATTCCTGAACACACACTCACAACCAAAATTCACACAGGAAGAGAGAAAATCTGAAGAGACCCTTAACTAGTTACGAAATTGAAACAGTTATCAAAAATCTCTCAACAAATAAGTGCCCTGGCCCAGATGGCTTCCCTGGGGAATTCTACCAGACATTTAAATCAGAGTTAATACCCATTCTTCTCAAGCTATTCCAAAAAAAATAGAAATCAAAGGAAAATTTCCAGACTCATTCTACAAAGCCAGCATCACTTTGATTCCCAAGCCAGATAGAGACCCAGCAAAAAAAGGGAAGTACAGGCCAATATCTTTGATGAATATGGATACAAAAATCCTCAACAATATACCTGCAAATCGAATCCAACAGCACATAAAAAAAAGTGATCCACCATGATCAAGTGGGATTCATTCCTGGGTTATAGGGCTGGTTCAACATTCACAAATCAATCAATGTGATACATCACATCAACAAAAGAAAACATAAAAACCATATGATCGTGTCGATGGATGCAGAAAAAGCATTTGACAAAATACAGCATTCTTTCTTAATCAAGACCCTCGAGAAAGTCGAGATAGAAGGGACTTACTTAAACATAAAAGCCATTTATGAGAAGCCCTCAGCTAATATTATCCTCAATAGGGAAAAACTGAGAGCTTTCACCCTAAAATCAGGAACATGACAGGGATGTCCACTCTCAGCACTGTTGTTTAACATAGTGCTGGAAGTCCTAGCATCAGCAATCAGACAACGAAAGGAAATAAAAAGTGTGTCCTCAGAATTGGCAAAGAAGTCAAACTGTCACTGTTTGCAGATGACATGATACTCTACATAGAAAACCCAACAGACTCCACCAGAAGCCTACTAGAACTGATCCAAGAATTCACAAAGTTGCAGGGCACAAAATCAACATACAGAAATTGGTTGCATTGTTATACACCAATAATGAAGCAACAGAAAGAGAAATCAAGAAGCTGATCCCATTCACAATTGTACTAAGAAACATAAAATACCTAGGAATAACCTAACCAAAGACATAGGAGATCTGTATGATGAAAACTATAGAAAACTTAATAAGGAAATTGAAGTAGACACAAAGAAATGTAAAAACATTCCATGCTCATGGATCAGAAAAATAAAAATTGGTAAAATGTCATTACTACCCAAAGCAATCTACACATTCAATGCAATCCCAATCAAAATTGCACCAGCATTCTTCTCAAAAGTAGAGTAAACTGTCCTAAAGTTTGTATGGAACGACAAAAGACCCTGAATAGCCAAAGTAATATTGAAGAAGAAAATCAAAATGGGAAGCATCACCATCCCAGACTTTAGCCTCTACTACAAAGCTGTCATCCTCAAGACAGTATGTTATTGGCACAAAAACAGACACATAGACCAATGGAATAGAATTGAGAACTCAGAAGTGGACCCGAAAGTGTACAGCCAACTAATCTTTGACAAAGCAGGAAAGAGTATCCAATGGAAAAAAGACAGCTTCTTTAACAGATGGTGCTGGGAGAACTGGACAGCAACATGCAGAAAATGAAACTAGATCACTTTCTCACACCATACACAAAAATAAACTCAAAATAGATAAAGGACCTGAACGTGAGACAGGAAACCTCAAAACGCTAGAGGAGAAAGCAGGAAACAACCTCCTTGACCTCAACTGCAGTAATTTCTTACTTGGAACATCCCCAAAGGCAAGGAAATCAAGAGCAAAAATAAACTATTGGGACGTCATCAAGATAAAATCTTCTGCACGGCAAATGAAATAATCAATAAGGCTAATGGGCAACTGACAGAATGGGAAAAAATAGTTGCAAATGACATATCAGAATAAGGGTTAGTATCCAAAATCTATAAAGAACTCACCAAACTCCACACCCAAAAAACAAATAATCCAGTGAAGAAATGGGCAGAAGACATGAATGAATACTTCCCCAAAGAGGACATCCTGATGGCCAACAGACACATGAAATGATACTCAGCGTCCCTCCTCATCAGGGAAATACAAATCAAAACCACATTGAGATACCACCTCATGCCAGTCAGAGTGGCTAAAATGAACAAATCAGAGGACTCTAGATGATGGCGAGGATGTGGAGAAACGAGCACCCTCCTACACTGTTAGTGGGAATGTAAACTGGTGTAGCTCCTCTGGAAAACAGTGTGGAGGTTCCTCAAAAAAATAAAAATAGAACTCCCCTATGACTCAGCAATAGCACTGTTCGGAATTTACCCAAGCCATACAGGAGTGCTGATGCCTAGGGGCACATGTACTCCAATGTTCATAGCAGCACTCTCAATAATAGCCAAAACATGGAAAGAGCCTAACTGGCCATCAAAAGATGAATGGATCAAGAAGATGTGTTTTATGTATACAATGGAATACTACATGGCAATGAGTAAGAATGAAATCTGGCCATGAGTACCAACATGGATGGAACTTGAGGATGTTATGCTGAGCGAAATAAGTCAGGCAGAGAAGGACAGCTACCATATGTTTGCACGTATAGATGGATTAGGAGGACCATGTGGTAGGAGAAGGGGAAAAATATTTGGGTAGAGAGAGGGAGGCAAACCATGAGATACTCTTGAATGCTGAGAACAAATTGAGGGCTGATGTGCGTCAGGGAGAGTGAAAGGGGCTCAATGGGCATGGAGGAGGGCACTTGTTGGGATGAGCCCTGGGTGTTATATGGAAACCAATTTGATAGTAAACTATTTAAAAAATAAACTAATTGATTCATCTTTTGCAAACTAAAAGTCACAAATATATTAGTTTGTTTGATAGTGACGAAAACACAAGTTTGTGTTGCCTAAACTAATAGGATATTTATTGGCTTACAGAATTCAGTTGCAGAAGGACACTGTGAAGCAGCTTTGTTGAACTGTTGGAAAGAGTATAATTGTACTGTTTTTGCTCCTCACTAAGTGTTAGCTTTGTTCTTTCACTATGAATCAGTTTGCTCTGTGTGGTAGGAAATATTGCATCCATAGTTATTTACTTTTTTTTAATGTGCAATTGTCTTTCCAGTGTCATGTAACATTGTATAAGTTTAAGATGTACAACATACTGATTTGATAGATTGAAGGATGATTATCACAATAAAATTAGTTATCAGATGTTAACACAACACCTCAAATAATTACTATCTTTTTATAGTGACAACATTTAAGATTTACTTTCTCTGCAACTTTCAAGTACATTATACAGTATTGTTAACTGTAGTCATCACTCTATACATTAGATCTCCATTATTCATCTTATAAAAAAAGTTTAAAAACTTTGATTAACATCACATTTTCCCCTCCCTCAACCTTGAAAGTCACCATTCTATATTCAATTTCCATCAGTTTGGCTATTTCAGATTTCAAACCTAAATAGGGCAATACAGAATTTGTCTTTCAATGTCTGGCTTATCCGAGGTCCATCCATATTTTCACAAACAGCAGGCTTTCCGTTTTATGGCTAAATAATATTCAAATATATATTCCTATATATATATACATACACACAGATATGTCTTTAAGATAGTGATTTCAAGGAGGAGGGGCAAGATGGCGGAGAAGTAGGGAGCTCCGTACCTGCACTCGCGCCCAGGCATTACACAGAAAAGATCTGAAGCCATAGGAAACCTTACGAAACCCAAGAGATTGGGAGAAAAAGGATGCAGATTCCACTGAGAAAGTCTTCTAACGTGAGTGAGAACTGGGGAAGATAAAACCGGGCCTGGATTGGAGACTGGAGAGATGGGCCACCCCCTCTGTGGGGAGTGAGAGGGGAAAAAGAGAGTCCGAAACAGAAAAACCTCCACTCGGGGGAAAAACCTACGCTCGGGGGGGTACAAAATCTTTGCGCACAAAATACCTGTGCGTCAGGCCCCTCCACGCTCCAAGTCACCCCGAGGGGCTGCGCTCCGATTTGCTCCTTTGTGCGGGCTCCCGGCTGGCTGGGAGAGGCTGCGCGCCTGCAGCCATTACCCTCGAGGCGGGCCTGGACCCCGGAGGAGGCGCGCAGGCACCGGCGGCCGTGCTCCTAGCTGGCTGGAGCTCTAGAGGGAAGGCAAGGCGCTAAAAACTGGCAGATATGACCTCGAGTTCCTGTTTTGGGTGATGACACACAGAGGGAACTTAATCTCCTCACTCCAGCGGGCTCAGCGCACCAGCAGACAAGGCCCTCCCGCCCAGCCCAGGCCCCCCAGCCCCACCTGGAGAAGAAGGGAGCAGCGGCTTCTGGCTCCACCCCCAGAGCTAGCCTGGAAGCTTGGAATCACCCGGAGGGGGAAGCCAGGGCATCACCTGTGGCAATTTCAGCGCGGTGCTTGGCCTGGGATTTGGAGGCTGGGACTGGCCTGGGTTGAAAAGCACAACAAACTTTGGCTGAGCCCCTGGTCCAGGAAGGTTACATGCCTATAAAAGCAAGGTGGAGTGCCTCCACTCTCCTTCCTACAACCTCCAGGCAGAACTGCCGCCTGACTCATTGGATCACACCACGCCCATCCCCGCTTGAGAGCTGTCCTCCTCCCTTTCCTCTCCCTTTTTTTTTGTTTTTTGGGGTATTTTTGTTTTTGGTTTTGGGTTTTTTTTTTTTCTTTTTTTCCGCAGAACACTAACCTGATTACCTTTGGTCACCAGCGTGCTTAAACAATCAAATTTAGTCCATTCTGTAGATGTAAATTCTACACCTCCCGACATTTTCATCTCTTTCTCTCAGGAGTAATTAGACTATATAGTTTCTCTGGATAATACCAGCATCCATCTCTCACCTATCCAACCATATTCTACCTTTAACTCTTTGAAAAAAGCTTCGTATCCCTTCTGCCTGTTCATTCTATTTCCAATTTTGCCTCAGCCCTGCCCTGTCTTCTCTCTCGTTCTCTATGCTCTTCAACCAGCACTGCATACACACGGCTATTTAACTGTAGCTGGGAAATCCGGTTATATGCTTTAAGCCGTTCTTTGTCCATCGGTTTTCTTCTTTTTTCCTTTTCTTTTCTCCTTTTTGACCCTTTTATGTATTTTATGCTCCCTATTATTCGCCCTCCCTCCTCCGTCTTTTCTCTTAACTTTTTCATTTTCCCTCTCGCTTTGCATGCTAGTTGAATTAGCCTGTGTGTTTGTGTGCTCCTGCTCCCTGTGTGTTTGTCTGTTTTCTTTTCCAGGGCTACCTCAAGAAACAAGCCAGAGTACACAGGGTGGAGAGTCCCAAATATCACTACGAATAGGAAAATAAAATAACCAAGGTCCCAACAAGAGAGACCGAGGGATACCATTCAAAAAACACTCTCTGAAAGGATAGGCCCTGGACAGTCAAAGAGTCTTCTTGGATGTAGCAGCGCTCATAGATACAGGGAGATGACAGGTCTTTAAAACCAACAGGAGCCGGAAAGCTAACTAAAATGACGAAACGAAAGAGCTCTCCTCCAAAGAAACTCCAAGAAGAAATGACAGCTAATGAACTGCTCAAAACAGATATCAGCAGCATAAGTGAACAAGATTTTAGAATAATAATCGTAAAATTAATAGCTGGGTTTGAAAAAAACATAGGGGACATCAAAGAAACTATGGCTACAGACAGAATGGAAAATAAAAATATGCATGAAGAATTAAAAAATGTGATAAATGAAATACATAATAAATTAGAGGCCTCCAATGCACGCATTGAAGAGGCAGAAAGGAGAATAAGTGATTTAGAAGACACCATTCTAGAAAAACAAGAAGCTGACAAAAAAAGAGACAAACTGATCCAGGAACAGGGAAGAAGAATTCGAGAGCTCAGCGATACAATAAAACGCAACAATATCCGTATCATAGGAATCCCAGAAGAGGAAGAGAGAGGGAAAGGTGCTGAAGGAGTCCTGGAACAAATTATAGCAGAGAACTTCCCCGACTTGGGGAAGGAAGTCAAAGTGGAAATACAAGAGGCTCAGAGGACTCCTCTCAGACGTAACTTGAATCGATCTTCTGCACGACATATCATCGTAAAAATGGCAAAATACACGGACAAAGAGAAAATTTTGAAAGCAGCTAGGGAGAAAAGGGCCCTCACATACAAAGGGAAACCTATCAGAGTGGTGACAGACCTATCTACTGAAATGTGGCAGGCCAGAAAGGAATGGCAGGAGATCTTCAATGTGATGAAAAGTAAAAATATGCAGCCAAGAATCCTCTATCCAGCAAGCCTGTCATTCAAAATAGAAGGAGAAAGAAAAACCTTTCCAAATCAACAGAAATTGAAAGAATTTGTCACCACGAAGCCAGCCCTACAAGAAATCCTGAGGGGGACGCTCTGAAGGAAAGGTGGCAAGAAACCCCTTTTCCCACAACACTCCTAGCAACCCTCTGTTTTCTATATTTAAGAGTCTTTGGTTTTGTCCTCCCTCATTTTTATATCATTTTTGCTTCCCTTCCCTTATGTTTATCTGTTTTGTGTCTTAAAGTCCTCATATGAGTGAAGTCATATGATATTTGTATTTCTCTGACTGACTAATTTCGCTTAACATAATACCCTCTAGTTCCATCCACACAGATACAAATGGCAAGATTACATTCTTTTTGATTGCTGAGTAATACTCCATTGGTATATGTACAATTCTTCTTTATCCATCAATGGAAATTTGGGCTCTTTCCATATTTTGGCTATTTTTAACAGTGCTGCTATAAAGTTTACTTTAATTCTACTTTTATACCTCTTATGGAAATATTGTCTAGCACATAATTCCAACATTTTCTATATTTCCACTTGTGGAATTTAATGTCACATAAGACTCTTCCATAAAAATAAAGAGAGCATTTTTCACCTCTAAAAAAAAGATAGTGCTGCTATAAACATTGGGGAGCATATGCCCCTTTGAAACAGCAAACCTGTATCCCTTGGATAAATACCTAGTTGTGCAACTGCTAGGTCATAGGGTAGTTCTATTTTTAATTTTTGAGAAACCTCCATACTGTTTTTCAGAGTGGCTGCTCCAGTTTGCATTCCCATCAGCAGTGCAAAAAGAGATCCTCTTTCTCTGTATCCTCGCCAATATCTGTTGTTGCCTGAGTTGTTAATGTTAGCCATTCTGACAGGTATGAGGTGGAATCTCATTGTGGTTTTGATTTGTATTTCCCAGATGATGAGTGATGTTCAGAATTTTTTCATGTGTCAGTTGGCCATCTGAAGTCTTTGGAGAAGTGTCTATTCATGTCTTTTGCTCATTTCTTCACTTGATTATTTGTTTCTTGGTGTTGAGTTTGATAAGTTCTCTATGGATTTTGGATACTAACCCTTTATCCGATATGTCATTTGCAAATATATTCTCCCATTCCATCAGTTGCTTTTTAGTTTTGCTGATTGTTTTCTTCATTGTGCAGAAACTTTTTATTTTGATAAGGTCCCTGCTTTTGTTTTTGATGGTTGCTATTTCCTTGCCAAACCTCTTGTTTTACTAATGCATTGTTTTTCTTTTTTTAAAAAAATTTAGATGTTTATCCATTTTTGAGAGAGAGAGAGATAGAGAGAGAGAGACCAAGCACAAGTTGGGGAGGGGCAGAAAGAGAGGAAGACACAGATTCTGAAGCAAGCAAGCTCTAGGCTCTGAGCTGTCAGCACAGAGCCTGATGTGGGGCTTGAACTCATGAACGATAAGATCATGACCTGAGCTAAAGTGAAGAGTGGATGCTTAACTGACTGAACCACCCAGGCACCCCAATGCATTGTTTCTTTAACTTTGTTTAGTTATCTGTGTTTTTTGTAGTTCACTAAACTTCCTCAAGAGATTTGTTCTGAACTCTTTGTTTAGCAGTTTATAGATCTCCATTTATTTAGGTTCAGTTATTGGAACTTTATAGCTCTCTTTGGTAGTGTCACATTTACTTGATTTTTTTGTGATCCTTGATTCCTTATGTTGGTATCTGTGCACTTGACTAATTGGACTCCTCTTCTCGAATTTACAAATTTGCTTGGTGGAAATAGTTCTTCACCAGTCATTCCAGTTTGAGTTAATAAGTGTTTTCTGGTGGTAATATCCTTAGGCAGGTGGAGCCTGTTATTATGGTCCATTGTAGAGCAAGGCATCTGTTCAAGCTCTGAAGATTGGGATGGAAGTTTTGATTGGATGAGAATAATTGGATAGAACTACAGGCTTTGTTCCTACCCAAATGAGGCTATGGCATAGGCTCTGCTTTTGTCCGGATACTCTTGTCAGGCTTATTAGATGCTCAGGACTAGGTACTATATTCAGTAGTAGATGTAGAGATGAATTAGCATCCCTGACCTGGCAGAACAGCAGAGCAGGACCCAAGGCTTTTATAGCTCATTGTCTGGGGCACTGAAACAAGTCAAAGTATACACAGAATTCCCTGCTTAGGTGAGGTCACTGTTTTTTCTCAGCATACAGGGGAAGACATGGATTGTGCTCTCTGTTCAAGTGTTACTGTACATAGATAGGGCTGTTTAAATGGGCTTTGCAGATTTTCATGTGCTTTGGTTAAGATCACTGGTCAGATAGGCTGAAGGCTGTATTCAACAATAAGCAAGGTTATATATTATTAGATTCCCTCACCAAGTACAGCAGGAGAAACAGCTCTAAAGCCAGTAGAGCTGTTAAAAACAAGCAAATAAAGTTCTTTCTTTGTTGTCTTAACTCGAGGTGACTTGCACCCCAAGTTCCTTGTCAAACAGGGTCACCAACTTTACTCTGCAAACTATCCTCAACCTTGACTGTGAACTAATCTTCTTGCCTGTGTACAGTATGGGAATGCTCCATGACTGGTACTGGTTTTGCTCTGTGGATGATAAGCTCCGCTCACTTACCTTTTGGCTGGAGTGCCACTGGGCTACACAGCCTCCAGGAGTTGTCCCCAGACTTTCTGGTCAGATGGGGCCAAAAGACTCTTTTCCACATCAAGTGGCGCTATGTTTTAGCGACTCTCAATTCCTCAAGAACACTCTATGGTTGGGAACGGTTGGGATATACCCACAACCTCGGCTATGAATTAATCCTGTCTTTGTTTAGCATAGAACACTCCATGCCCAGTACTGCCTTTGCACTGGGGATGATCAGTTCTGCCACCTTGCCTCTTGGCTTGAGGGCCTCTGTGCTGCACTGCTTCCAGGAGTTGTCACCAGATCAGATGGAGCCAGAGACATGCACCATAGTGAATGGGACTGTTATTTAGCTTCTTGACTGGGCATGGGAAAACCAGGCTCTAGGGCTGACAAAACTCCTTGTTTAAGTATCTGAATTAAGCAGATCTTAAGCAGCACCATTTAATAATTGTTATTTTCAAAATAATTGATGGATGTGAAATTAGGTTATAAATACATTACATGGAGGTGCTACATTTTTTTTGTTAGTTTAGTTAAGGTTAGCTCTTTTGTATTTCCACAACACTTAATATACTGCTAAGCACATACTAACAATTCAATCATTGTTGGTTGATTATAAAACAGTGATTGAAGATAACCACAACAATAAAGAATGTAGGAATTAATTATGTATGTCTCCTTGAGAAAGACTCTTGTATTTTCTTTTATCTTAAAAATTTTTTTAACATTTATTCATCTTTTGAGAAACAGAGAGACACAGTATGAGCAGGGGAAGGACAGAGAGAGAGGGAGACACAGAATCCGAAGCAAGCTCCAGGCTAGGAGCTGTCAGCACAGAGCCTGATGTGGGGCTCCAACTCAGGAGAGGTGAGGTCATGATCTGAGCTGAAGTTAGAAACTTAACCGACTGAACCACCCAGGCCCCCCAACCCTTGTATTTTCTAGGATGGCAAACATGTTGCTAAGGTATTGAATCTTCAAACATGGAAGAATAAACAAGGAAAGTAAATAATAAAAACTTCTACTAAATCTTCATGACTAAAGGCTTTAGTTATTTATATGTAGTAGTTTTTCTTGACAGTATTAAAGAATGTTAGAGACTCGAAGCTAGAAACTACAAATGGGAAGGTACAGAGCAACACTGTGATCAAATGTAGCTCTACCACCTATCAAATTGTGAGTTTGGGCATTCTTGTAAGGTTCCTGAGCCTCAATTTTCTCATTTATAAAAAGTGAAATGTTACACTTAGGATTAAATGAGATGAGGAATGTCCCATTCCAACCCAATACAGAAATGTTTTCAAGTGGTTTTATGATACAGGTGTTGCTAACTTAACCACTAAAGATATAGGAAATGATTATTCATTTCATAAAATAATCATTAACTTTAAATATAGATTTCTGATACTCCTTTAAGTGTTTTTAAAATCAGTGTGTTTTACTATTCTGATTTATGTAACCATTTAAGGAACATGGTTATATGTATTTTGAATTATTCATCTATGGAATTTTAAGCACAAATCTATACATTTATGAAATAAAGCAGTATCTGGTTCAGAGTAACATTTCTCTCTCAGTTATATGGACACAGTCTTAAAGTGTGCATGTAATGAATAGGCTTCAAAGTCATCTATGGAAAATGTTTTGTAAATTAAAGGTAATGATCTAACTGAGATAATCCAAAGGAGATAAACCTAACCAACACATGAACCATTTTTCCGGCAGAAAAGGCATCTCCGGTTCAATTTAACCAGGGGGCATAAGAAATTTCCCTAAAATTTCCTACAGAAATCATCTTGCCTCAAGTTCTACAAAATACTAATTTCAGAACCATTATGTGGAAACTTTCACAGACTATAAATTTGGAAAATGAGACAAGTGATTACCAAAATGTTAATGTGTTAGAGACAAGTGATTTACGATTTTGATTTGGTCTGGCTATACACTTTTGAACATTTCCCTCACTCAGACAAAGAAATCACTGTGTAGCATTGATTCAAAATACCCTTGGATGTATTCTGTATAGTAAATTTCAATTCAATTCAATTTAATGAAGATACACTATGTCAAAATTGCATGCACTAAAATTAAGTTGCAAAATAAATTCTTATCCTCTAGAAGCCTATAATTATACAAATAGTTATAATAAAAGGAAAATAATTTAAATATAAAAGGAGAAATAGAAACTCTGCAGTATCCTTATGGCAGTTTAAAGTAGAAAGCAAGGGCAAGAGCAAAAAGGAGAGAAAATTACTAGGAAGGACTTCATGGAAAAGTTGATAGAGAAAGAACCATAACTCTAGTAAAGTTTACTTTTTAGATATCTAAGATGGTTTCAAGTGTAGGATAGTCCAGTGTTGTTTGAACTATTCTGTAGAAACCTAGATTTGGTTTTAATTAGGATTTTATTATTAAAAAAGGTCTTTACTGTTTAAAAATGAGAATATAAACTCAAAAGCATTATACACCCACATTTAAAATTCTGGAAATCACCAAAGTATTATTATGTATTACCAGATGAGGATTTTTTTCTTACATGAAAATAAAATCTATTGAAGCATCTCTATGTAAATATCTGAATTTCTTATGAACATAGCATTAATTTAAGATATTATAGTCTAATTAATTTTTATTCAAAACTATAAAACTTCTGCTTCTGGCTAAGACTGTGTAATAGGTGTCAGATTTACCCTTTCACCAGACAGAACTAAAGTTCCAAGCAACATATAAAAATAAAATGAAGCATGATTCTCAATACATTGCAAATCAGGCAGTGAAGAAGTTATCCCTGAGATTTGGGATACAAATGAGTTGAGTCCTACATTTGGCCCAGATTTCTGCCTGGAAAGAATATCCAGATAATGTCATAGAAAAAGGGAAAACAAGGAGAGTGCAGTAGTCTCCTTACTTTAGAAGGCAGAGCTGGGAATCAGAGATACCAAGTTGGATATAGTTCAAAATTCAGAGTATTCGAAGAGAGAAGCATAGAGAGAAGGAAATCTGGAAATCTAGTTTCCCTTAAGTCTTCAGTGATATTGCCTAACATGTATGTGTAATTGTTACCCACTTGTTTCATTAAATTTTCACATCTCAAAAACATATATATATATATATATATATATGTGTGTGTGTGTGTATTGAAGTAATATTGAATTAGTGAGATTCATGAGAAGCAGTGCTCAGCAGGAAATTTATACCATTGAATGTATATATTAGAAAAGAAAGATCTAAAATAAATACTTTAAGCTTTCACCTTAGGAAACTAAATAAAAAAGAGCAAATTAAGTCCAAAGTGAGAAAAAGAAAAAAATAATTAGAGCAGAAATAAATTAAATTTGAAACATGAAATCAATAGAAAAATGTCAATAAAACCTGAAGTTTGTTCTTTGAGAAGATCAATAAAATTATGAAGTCCCTAGCTAGGCTAGGGAGTCAGCCATCATTACAGATAATATGGACATTTAAAGGATAATAAAAGAATACTATGAATTAGAAGCCATCATTACAGATAATATGTACATTTAAAGGATAATAAAAGAATACTATGAATTATTCTATTCCTGCAAATTTGAAAATGTAGATGAAATGGACCAATTCTTTGAAAGAAACATCTGGCAAAACTCACACAGGAAGATATAAACAATATGAAAAGGCTGATATATATTAAAGAAATTGAATCAATAATTAATAACTGTCCAATATAGAAAGCACCAGGCTTAAAACGTTTCACTGGTGAAATCTCCCAAATAATTGAACAAGAAACCATACTAATTCTCTACAGTCTTTCCCAAAATGTAGAAGCAGAGGGACTATTTCCTAATTCATTTTATAGGGCCAACATTACCCTAATACCAAACTACAGAAAAATATTACAAGAAAACTATAGAGCCATATCTTTCTTGAACATAGGCCAAAATCCTCACAAATATTAGCATATGAAATCTAACAATGAATAAAAATATTTATACACTACAATCAGGTAATATTTTCCCAGGTATGAAAGACTATTTCAAAATTCAAAAAGCAATCCAATACATCAACAGACTAAAGAAAAAAATCAATAGATGCAGAAAAGTACTTGGCAAAATCCAACAACCAACCATTCATGATAAAATAAAGAAATGTCAGCAAACTTGGAACAGAGAGAAACATTTTCAATTTGATAAAGAACAGCTACACACACACACACACACACACACACACACACACACACACACCCAGCTAACAACATGTTTAATGATGAGAAACATGAAGTTTCCCACTAGGATCAATAATAAGACAAGGTTTCCCCTCTCACCAATGCTTTACATATCATGTTGGAAGTCCTAGCTAATTCAATTAAACAACAACTGGAATAACAGGTATGTAGACTGAGAAAAAAGAAATAAAACTGTCTTTGTTTGCAGACCCCATGATTATGTAGAAAAATATAAAAAAGTTGACAAAAAAAAAAAAAACTCTCCTAAAAGTAATGAGCAATTATAGCAAGGTTGTAGGATCCAAGTTTGGTATACCAAAAGGCAACAACAGCTTTTCTATATACCAACAATTAAAAAGTCAAATTTGAAATTAAAAACACAGTACCATTTATATTAGCATTCACTCCAAATGGTATACTTAGGTATACATATAATAAAAAATATATAAGATATATGTGATGAAAACTACAAAACTGTGATGAAAGACATAAAAAAGTGAAATACATGGCATGATATTCCATGTTTATGGGTAGGAAGACTCAATATTGTCAAGATGTTAGTTTTTCCTAACTTGATCTATAGATTCAATTCAATCCCAATCAAAATCATCGCAAGCTATTTTGTGGATATTAATACAGCGATTCTAAAGTTAACTTGGAAGGGCAAAAGACCCAGAGTAACCAACTTTATATTGAAAGGGAAGAACAAAGTCAGAAGAATGATGCTACCTGACATCATGACTTACACTATAAAGCCACAATAATAGACAATGTAGTATTAGCAAAAGAAAAGACATATAGATCAATAGAACAGAATAGAGAGCACATAAATAGTCAACTAATTTTTGACAAAGGAACAAAGGCATAAAATGAAACAGATAGTCTTTTCCACAAATAGTGCTAGAAAAGCTGGACATTCACATATCCCACCCCCCAAAAAAAAGGAAGAAAAGAAAAGAAACTAGACACAGACCTTACATCCTTCGTAAAATTTACTTCAATATGGATCACAGACCTAAATGTAATATGCAAAATTATATAATTCTTAGAAGATAACATAGAAGATATCTTAGGTGATTTTGGGTATGGTGATACCTTTTTAGATGCAATGCCAAAGATAAAATCAATGAAAGAAATAATCAATAGGCTGGACTTCATTAAAATTTAAAACTTCTAGGGGCACCTGGGTGGCTCAGTCACTTAAGCATATGACTCTTGGTTTCAGTTCAAGTCATGACCTCACAGTTTGTGAGTTTGAGTCCTGCCTCAGGCTCCACACTGACAGCACAGATCCTGCTTGGGATTCTCTCTCTCTCCCTCTGTCTTTGCTCCTCTCTTGCATGTTCTCTCTCTCTCTCTCTGTCTCTCTGTCTCAAAATAAATAAATAAACTTTAAAAAAATTTTAAACTTCTTCTCTGGGATAGGCAATGTCAAGGGAATTAGAAGACAAGCCACAAACTTAG
This sequence comes from Proteles cristata cristata, assembly GCA_017311185.1. Lineage (NCBI taxonomy): Eukaryota > Metazoa > Chordata > Mammalia > Carnivora > Hyaenidae > Proteles > Proteles cristata. Next base: position 355 of record JAESUZ010000695.1, on the reverse strand, counting down.
AGCAAATATTTGCAAAAGATACATCTGATAAAGGATGTTTTGTGTTTTCCAAAATATACAAAGAACTCTTAAATCTCAACAAGACAAAATGAGCAACCAGATTTATAAAAAAAATGAAAATGGGCAAACAACTTTAGCAGACACATCACCAGAGAAGATATACAAATAACAAGTAAACATATGAAAAAATACTTAATATTATGTGATATTAGTGAATTGCAAATTTTTTTTATTTTTTATTTTTTTTTTATAAAATTTTTTAAATGTTTTATTTATTTCTAGGAGAGAGAGAGAGACAGCGTGAGCAGGGGAGGGTCAGAGAGAGAGGGAGTCACAGACCGAAACAGGCTCCAGG